>CAUYLG010053941.1:0-75282 GCA_963573385.1 Cacajao melanocephalus | reverse complement strand
CACCACCACGCCTGGCTAATTTGTTTGTATTTTCGAAGAGACGGGAATTTCACCATGTGTCCAGGATGGTCTCAATCTTTTGACCTCGTGATGCGCCCACCTTGGCCTCCCAAAGTGCTGGGATTACAGGCGTGAGCCACTGCGCCCGGCCCAGCCTCTCTCTTTTAATACTTCTTAAATAATAGCCATGTTAAAGCAACCTACCTTGGTTTCTGTTTATTTCTGGGCCTTGACCAAGACACTACGGCAGTCCTCTCCGTCTCAATACCTGGCTCACCTTTCAAATGCTGCCTAATTCAGGAAGTTTCTCTAAGCTTGCCCACACCAAGCATGCCTCTCCTAGGACTTTTACATCCTTCCTTGCACCGTAGAACAATAAAGCAATACTGAGCAGAGGTGAAGAGCCCGGGTTCTGGGATAAAACTCACCTGGATTAGAATCCAGCTCTAATAGCAATCATCTGTGTGATCTTGGGCACTTAAACTCTCAGCCTGAATTTCTTAACTGTACCACTCGGCAAACAAGCATCTTCCCCACAGGCTTGGTAGGAGACTTAATAGAAAAGTCCAGTATACAAAATACTACACCTGAGTTTAGGAAACTTTGCCCAATGTTGTTCCACTTTCTTCACAATAAAATCCACATAAGCATCACCTGGGTTCAGCTCATCATCATTCTCCTCAAGGATACTCCCAACAGTCTTCTCCCCTAGGGCCCCATAACCATTCTGGTAATCCATCTAAATCCATTTTACATGTGTGCTGCCTCTCCTGTGGGCTCGATTTTTGTCATGGTCACTTTACCAGCAGCTCTGTTTTGCTGGGTGTAAGTTATGTTGGACTGCCCTCTGGGGCCTTTCACGTGTTATCGTATTTCTTTGGGGCTCAAATATGGGAGTTGAGAAGTCTAAGCAGTGGCAGTTTCCTAATGCCATCCCCAGAGCCAGCATGCTGCCAGGGCCTCCAGAGACTCACAGTCAGATGCGTGAATGAGGTGAGTAGGTACTGCAGATATAAATTTAGAGTAAGGATGGGTCAACCTTCATTATCATCAAGAAATAATCTCATTTCTGTCCTCCCACAGCTCTTCTGTTTACAACTCCCTTGGGTCACTGATCTTTGTCTTGCAGTTTGTGTGTATGCCTCCTCTTCTGTGTATGTGGCGGGTACCATGTTCCCCTCAACTTTG
Source organism: Cacajao melanocephalus (assembly GCA_963573385.1). Taxonomy (NCBI): domain Eukaryota; kingdom Metazoa; phylum Chordata; class Mammalia; order Primates; family Pitheciidae; genus Cacajao; species Cacajao melanocephalus. The sequence goes on along the minus strand of CAUYLG010053941.1, from coordinate 74,094 downwards.
AATCCCCAGCCCTATCATTGGTGGAGGGAACATTTTAGGCAGTGGTTATCAACCTGACTACATATGAGAATCACCTGAAAGCTTGTTTTCTTTTCCCAATAAAGATGCCTATGTAATATCCCAGGCCAAATGAATCAATATCCAAAGATGAAGCCTGCTGTGGATAATTTTAAAGATCCCCCAGGTAACTTTAGTGTGCAACCAGGATACAAACTACTAAAACTAGGCAAACTATTTCAGACTCAGTCTTTCAGTACCAAGACTATCATCAAGGAATCTCCAAAGATCCCCACAGGTAAACATGGTAGATGCCTGTGGGTTTATCTGTATCCTGCACACCATCTCTTCTCTGAGAATGCCTGTGCCACAGAGGTGGGCCCAACAGTCTTCACTGTTCCTTGTAAGCCAGCTCTTGCCACAGCTAAACCCAAGCAGAACCATTCAAATCCCCATTATCCCACAATTCTGGAATTGGAATTCAGAGATGAAAATCAGGCCCTACTCTTGCATGGACCAAGGATATATATGTCTATCTGGAATTATGAGGTTCTAGGCTTGGCTGTGTGAAGATCAAAGCAGTGGAAGCCACACAATGCAGAGAACCAACAGTGGACCTATGCCTACTGAGAAGCAGAGAGATGCTGGATGGCCTGAGAGGGAGAGAGAAAGAAGCTGTCAGCTTTTAGTTCCTGGTTCCACTCCTGCATAAGGGCCAGCTTGATTCTAGGTGCTACTTCTGTGTATCTTTACAATTCCTCCTTTCAGGATTAAAGTAGATATTGTATAGGGGTCTGTTCTTTAGACCAAATAGACCTTTAACTGAGACAGAACCCAAGATTCCTAAATGGCCCCCTAGGTACCCATATGATATAGCCCACCTTACCATTACTACTACAACTTACTGTTATTAGTATACTCAGCAACCCTAAAAATTCACTATTATCCCCATCTTAGAGAACAGGAAATGGAATAGCACAGAAGTGATTTATAAGGGTTGATGAGTGTCCAGGCTGGGAATGAGTCAAAAATCCAGCCTCATTCTCCTTCCTTTCCCTCAGTCCCCAGTACTATGATGGGACAGCCAACTGCTGAAGCACTTTCTGAATTATTTATGGGGCAAAGAATTCAAAAATGAAATCTTAACAAGAAAGATGAGCATAATTCCAATTGGATGGTTATTAAATGGTAACAACAACACTGACTACAAAACCCACCTTAAAACCTCAGAGATTTACTTGGTATATTCTCCGGAATTATTGGTGATAAAAAAATAAAGAAAATAATAAATAAATAAATAAACTTCAGAGATAAATGAACATGGAGGGGGGTTGCAATTTCTGTAAACTGACTAACACTAATAAGAATACATAGTTTGCTAGGAGAGTTCCTCCTTTTAAGTTGCTCTCAAATATATAACAGAAATGAAAAGCTTTTTTATTTCTCTTTTATAGATTTTTTTTAAAGCTGTGGTGTATACCACAAACCTTATAAACCATGCACTCCCAATTCAGACTGAAACATAATCCAAAATTATCCACATTCCAACATGTCACTAAAACATGCTTGTCAGGAATACAACATAATACAACAGCTAAAGAAAATTTAATTTCTTAAATTATTGATAAAGTTTGAACATTTTCTAAATAACTAAATTACCATTAAGTTTTCTTGCATAATTTGAATAGTACTTTTTATTATACCCTCTGAATTGTTTTATCTCTTAAAAAGAATAAAAAAGATGATTACATATTTATAAAATTAGCATCTGAAAAATGAAGAAAAAGCACAATTCAAGTTTTTACAAGCAGTTCCAGTACTATGCATAACATGTGGGTTACATTTTACATTTATTTCAGAAATATTAACCAAGCAGGATATAGTTACTCCGCATCTAAGTTACCAGGCCACCAGGTGAGGGCTGGGTCATAAAGACCTATAAAACATGGTACCTGCCCTGAAGAAGTTTACAATCCAATAAGTTCTAGTGGAACAAGAAATAGGCTGGGTCACTTATTTTCCCTTTTTGGTGATTCAGAAAATAATATAACATTAGTCATTGCCTGCCAGAGCTAAACATACTGAAAAACACAGGTTCATCACCTTAATGCTTTCCTTGGCACTTGTCATCCAAAGCAATGTAGGGAATTTGGAGAGATAAATCCTAGAAGGGGATTTGATACAGAGCAGCCCAATACTGTACCTAATTTGCACTGTGTCATATGCAATACAGTGAAACCTTAACACATTACATTCTACATTGCAGTCTGGTCATGAACACACCAGTTTCTGTAGTCCAGCCACAAGCTCAAGCAACTGCAGCCTAACTGTCCTTGGCAATCCTCCAACAACGCCAAAGGAAACTTCAGCAATGATTCAAGCATATTTGTATAGGACTTTTAAAAGTACAATAGTTTTATGTTGATTATTGCATCATTCAAACACACTAATAAAAAAAGGCAACAAGGGTTGCAGGAAGTCAGCAGCGGACAGCTACAGGTAAGGGAAGGCACCTAGTGATCCTAATAATCTAGTGCAAATTACTAAGGACTGTAGATCTCACAAGGATATGCAGATAATTTTCACATGCCTGTTTCTGTCATCACTGATGTTGTTTCACTCATAAACTTATTGAAGGTAGCTTCATAGGCTATAAAGGTGCATCATCTTTGCCAGAATAAAATGTCCATGTCATCTAGAAGGGTTAAATCATGTTACTGGAAGGTAGTCTATAAGAAACACCCGATTCACAGGTGAAGACTCCAAGGACCATAGGTAGTCCCTTTAAACCCGAATGTAGGCCAGTGTCTGTCAGATGAAGAAGAACTAGAAACGAACAAAAAGAACGCTGCCAAGAATACCACAGGAAAACTCTCAGCATGTGTCTTCAACGTGTGCAAATTTCTATTTACAGAGAAAAGATTATTTGTAAAAAAAAAAAAAAAAAAAAAAAAAAAAAAGGGAATTTTGGAAGAAGGAGCAGCCAAGGTTCTTAAGAATAGGAGATTGGGACCAAAAAAAAAGGTGAATTTGTTCATCAGTCTACTTGGTACATATTTGGAACTAGAGATTCGAATAGGGAAAATTCCCTCCTAGGCCTTCCCTTCCCCACCCCAACACATCTATCAGATAAGTAAGCCTAACAGAAACTTCAATCTGTAAGGTACAGTACAGTGAGATTAGTGCTATAACAGATACTGATCTAAGCATTCCAGAAGAGTTGCTTACAGATACCAGGGAACATCTCAGGGTCCAGATTCACTTCAAGCATACACAGAAGACACGGGAATGGACCGAACCAGCACAGAGCAAAAGCTTTCCAGACAGGAGGTCTAGCTTGTAGAAATGCATTGCAATCATGCAGGGACCTACAAGTAAATTGTGTGGATGAGGAATTCGAATTTCAGGTGGAAATTGAGGGATTCAATCTAGAAATGTGGGTAACGACAAAATCATTAAATGACAAGATGATGCTACTCGACCTTTAAGTTGTGAATGATGTAGGAGAGAAATTGAAGAGTTTTAAGCAGGTTCCATAATCATACTTGCGTTCCAAAGAAAACTGTTGTAGCAGCAACATGCTAGATGAAACAGAGTAGACCCAAGAACCAGAGCCAAGGAAATCAGTTAGGAAGCTACTGCAATAACCCAGCAGAGAGATGGAAGGTAAGAGAAATGAGGTCAGGGACAATAGGAGTGGAGAAGAGGCAAATGCTGTAGGTACCCTGGAAGCTTAATCAAGATTGCTGGATAACCAACGGATATGGGAGTTAAAAGATCAAGAACTTGAGAATAAATCCAAGGATAAAATGATGACATTGACTAAGAGAATATAAAAGAAAGAAGTTTATGAGGAAGCAGATAAATTCAAGTTGACATATGTTGAGTTTGAGGTACCTCTAAGCCATCCATGTAAAATAGGTTCAAGATGTTGGACAGAAGCTCAAAAGAGCATCCTAAAATAAAGATGGAGTTTAAGAAGTCATCAATTTCTAAATCTGAGCTGTCCAATATGCTAGTCATTAGCCACATATGGCTATTTAAACACAACTTAATTCAAATTACATCAAATTAAAACTTCAGCTCTTTGGTAGCAGTAGCCACATTCAAGTGCTGAAAAGCCACATATAGCTAGTGACTATCAAGTTGAACATGGCAAAACACAACATTTCCATCATCTCAGAAAGCACTAATCTAAGTGGTAGTAAAAGCTAAAGAAATGGATGAGTTCACATTAGAAGTACGATAAAGTAAAAAGAGAAAATCAAAGAGATATTACTTGGGAACACTCATGTTAAAGGGTGGGGAAGGGAGTAACCAAAGACCAGAAGAGAAGAACATGTTAGACCATGGTTTCAAGGAGGGCAAGGTTAGTACAAAATACAATGAAGAAGTTATATAGGGTGAGGCTTAAAAAATATCAGCGTAGAGTTTGGCAGTTGTTGATCTGCCAAAGCAATTTCAGAGGAATGACAGAAGCAAAGGCAAGGTTGAGGAACCAATGAGAGATGTCTCATCCCTCCGTAATGAGTATACCCTCCCTCTGCCAATGCTATCATAATAGCAGGAACACTTTATAGCACAGTGGATCATCATATGTAACCTATAATATAGATACTATTATTCCTGTTTCACAGATGAAGAACCAAAACAAGAAAAAAAAATGTATTAATTCTCCAAGGTCACACAGCTATCAAACATCAGAACCAGGACTTAAGCCCAGGTTAGGCCAGGCAAAGTTGCTCACACCTGTAATCCCAGCTCTTTGGGAGGCCAAGGTGGGAGGATGACTTGAGACCAAGAGATCAAGACCAGCCTGGGCAACATAGTGAGACCCCATCTCTACAAAAAATTTTCTTAAATATTAGCTGGGCATTGGAATGCACACCTATAATCCTAGCTACTCAGGAAGTTGCGATGGGAGGATCACTGGAGCCCAGGAGCACGAGGCTACAATGAGCCAGATCATGTGTCTGCCCTCCAGCAAACAGAGCAAGACCCTGACTCAACAAAAAGCCCAAGTTAACTCCACAGCCCGAGTTCTTCAAGATTATGCTGCATGAACTCCCCAGTAACACTGCAGCATATCTGTTGATTGAAACCTCTCTTTCCCCATATCAGACTGAATATAAACCTCTTGAAATCAAGGACCAACTTGCATCTACCTGTGTGCTATGCTCGGTAAAACTGGCATTCAAAACTTTACTGAATAAATGAAAACAAGCAATGCACAGAAAGTGGCAATAAAGGAAGGATGCGGAGCATGGTATTCAGAGAGACAAAGGGTCAAGGGAAAGTTGAAGAGAGGGTTTGTTTGGTTTTGGTTTTCCTTCTGCTTTTTCTTTCACAATAGTAAACATTTCAGCATCCTTATAGGATGGAATGTGTAAAGAGTGAAAGCTTCCTTACTGAATGCACATGGGCCAAGAACAGCAGTAAAGGGATTAACCTCAAACAGGAAAATGTATTCCTTCCGTGGATATTGGAGGAGAAACAATGAAGAATGGTTGCAGACATAAACCATCACAGCAAGCTCTAGGAAAATTTTCTCTCTGAAAAAGGCATCAAGGGGCGTGCTAAGAGTCAGGAGCAATCATTTCTGAGATCTTAAGTGAATGCCGTGGTATGTTCCCATGTGGGAAAAAAGTAGGTGCTTGACAAATACACACAATATCATTGGAAGGATAGAAAAGAGCCAGGTGCTATGGCTCACATCTGCCATCCCAGCACTTTGAGAGGTTGAGGTAGAAAAACTACTTAAGCACAAGAGTTCAAGATGAGCCAGGGCAACACGGTGAGACCCTGGCTCTACAATCAATCAATAAATAAGTAAGCCAAGCGGTTCAGCATGCCTGTAGTCCCAGCTACTCCAGAAGCTGAGGTAGGAGGATCACTTGAGCCCAAGAGGTGGAGGCTGCAGTGAGCCATGATTGTACCACTGCACACCAGCCTGGGTGACAAAGTAAGCCACTGTCTCAAAAAAAAACAAGGATATAAAAGAAAATAATAAGCTAACCAGCAGCCCTTTGGGCTGCTCTGACTATAGAGTACCTATCTTTTGTTTTTTCTCTGATGCTTTCTTTCATGTTAAAAAAGAAAAAATAATAAATGTCATCATGGCGGGTGGTGGAGGGGACCTTAATTGGTGGTCTGAGACAGAAAGGAGGCTTAGGGAATTTGCCTTTTTACTCTTACACCGTTGGACTTTTTAAGAAGTACATTGTTTTTCAGTTTATTTATTTTTTGAGACAGGATCCTGCACTGTTTCCCATACTGGAGTGCAGTAACACAATCATGGCTCACTGCCACCTCCACTTTCCGGGCTCAAGCAATCCTCCCACCTCAGCCTCCCAAGCAGCTGGGACTACAGGACACACCACCATGCCAGGCTAATTTTTTTGTATTTTTTGTATAGACGGGGTTTCACCTTGTTGCCCAGGCTGGTCTTGAACTCCTGGACTCAAGCAATCCACGCACCTCGGCCTCCCAAAAAGTGCTGGGATTATAGACATGAGCCATCGTGCCTGGCCGCTTTTTCAATTGAAAAAACCATTTAGGACAAAAAAGAACCAGGCTGATAGATGAGGTAAAGACAGTGATAAAAGTTTAGCATAAACGCTGTGAGAAATGGAAAAGGAGATGACCAAAGAGCTAGTTAAACGCCAGGACACATCATGCCCTATTCCCAGTTAACCTCTCTGTGTCTCAACCCTATCATGTGCAAAATAACAGTAGGGAGACTGCCCATTTCAAAGCACTATGTGAGGGATAAGTGATGAAAACAGTGCCCAGCCCACTGAATGAGCTGAACAAATGCAGCTATTGTGATGATGACTGCTATCTAGCAGCATCGAGGACACATAGATACCCAATGTCTAAGGGCATCAGTTCACAAAGCTGGGAGTGGTTTCCACCAGGATGCAAGAACCCAGTTCAGCCACAGAAGCCTGCCAGGTTGCTCCAGGCTTGGAGATCTGAGGCAACTGAACAAGGAGGCCAAAGGTTCTACTATTTATTGATATGCTACCTTATGTGAGGTGTGAGGAAGGGAGGAGTTTGAAGGCATCCCACTTTAAAGGGAGCTCCATGGTTACTTTTGTGGAGTGTGGGTTTAGTGCGGAGCAAATGTTGACAGCAGGAGGCAGACAGAGAAAGAGAGACAATGTCAAGGGGCTGGAGGTCTACATGAAACAGAAAGGAAGAGAATAGATCCAGGCACCAAACCTCTGGTGTGTGCCCCACTGCAATGAATGACTGAGTCCCTGGACATAATCTCAGTGTCCTCCAGGAATAAAAAAAAAAAAAGCTGTGAGGAGAAAGGAAGTAGGAAGCAAGAAGAAGAAGTTAAAATGCTGTCAGTAACTGGAGATTTAATACGATAGTGATGGGATCTCCCCTGTTAATAATAACTGTTACATATTCTCTGTGCTGTGACTAAGCTATTGTAACATGCATTAACTCAACTAATCCTCACAATAATCTATAAGCATAGAGACTAATTACTTCCATTTGACAGACGGAAAAACAGAGGCACAAAGGTTGATAATTTGCCCAAGGATATACAGCCATATTTGAGTCTCCCTCAAGTCCTTTTTATCACAGTTTAGTGGTGGGACTTCGGAGCCACATTGCCAGGCCCAACTTCTCCAATACCCCACATATGTTTCTGGTAGTCCTTCCATACCCTTGCCCGCCACCACTGGGATCTTTCATAAAAAGAAATGAACAATTAGGGTATATTAATAACATTCAAACAAATTAATCATGAATGGATTAATGAACCAGGCAATATAAGATTACAAGAGTACTTTGTTTAGATTTTCAATTAGCCAAGTATTCAGATTCCTACTGTAAACACAAGTTAATATCAGGCACCACAGAGAAAGTGACTTCCAAAAGCTTACAAACACATGTATAAAGTAACTAAAAGCAGGTTCAATATAACATAACAGTAAGAGCAAAATTATACCCTCAAAAGAGACTAAGTGGAGTTAGAACATGGTTTTAACTGGAGACCATCACCTTTTATAAAGAAGTGAAACTGTCACATTGAATTTCTCAATACAGATTAAATGCACTCCATTTTTCATGTTTATTTCTCAGGCTGTCAATTTTTTCATTAAAAAAGAATTGTAATTGTCATGTAGTGAATTTAATCAAAGGTTTTAATAAACAAAAAGTTTAATTCTATAGTAAAGTCCATAATTAATGTCACCAATTTGCAAATCTTTTATTTAAAAACTGAATGTTACAAAGTTTCATTTTATAACACCCAAATAAACAGCCAACCTCGGAAAAAATGCAGCAATTACAGGATAAACTCTCCATATCTTGGGAAGATATTTCATAATAAAATTAACCAAATAAATGTAGCATTATAGATCTCACAATCCACTAAGGGCTTTTACTAAGGGCTTCAAGAAATTCTACACTATAACTCCTTTGAGAGAGCTGTAGTACTCTGAACAGGTATTCAGTCATCTTTAACTCAAGAGGGTGTGTCTTAGACCACAGCTACTTAGGTATACCCCAAATCCCTCAGCACACAGAATGACCTCACATTTAGTATATTAAATCATAGTCTCCTCCTTCCTTTCCAGTATTTAAGATCTGCCATGATCCTCAAAGATGGAGAGATCAGAAAGCTACTGAGTATTAATTCCATTCACAGATTTACTTTTAGGAAAAGAGATGTATACAAATTGGAACTCTAAAAATAATCAAAATTAAAAAAAAAAAAAAGCCTGGTAAATCCAGGAAATGAAGAGCAAAGATTAAAAGGAGATAAAGATAGGAAGAGAGAAAATGAACATTTCAATGGAATTCATGATATTTCATTTTTAAGCTTACTGTTGAGTATCCAGTGTTTTACACCTCTTTTGTGTGACACATGTATGATAAAACTGTTTAAAGATTCCAAGTTTCTTGTTTACCCAAAAAGACTATTAGAAGCAAACTGTTTGGAAACACATTGTATACATCCTTCACTACTGATAAGTACTAATCACTTTTATCTCATCACTAAACAGAGGACTAAGGAGGAAAACCTCTGCCTGGTTCAGGTACACATCTAATTTCTTGACTCAAATCATCTCTGGGTACCCCAAACTGTGGTCTACAGAGGGCTTCCACAAATTCTACTTAAGTCTTAGTTTTTTCAAGATTATCTTAAACATTAGAACTAAAGTAAGCCTATTCTGGACGTTGTGAATGACCCATTCTATAACGATGTTCTGTCAGGAACTTTTGGTGACTATACTTGTATTTACTACCAAGATGGTACTCAATGAGGGCCAAGCAACACCATGACACACTAGATTTTCACAAGCTCTTCCACTTAGGAAGAATTCAGTTCCAAATGGCTATATATAATTCCAAAATCACCCTACTCTCGGAACTATGCACCCACAGCTATGGAAAATTAGATTTCAAGAGAAAAATGAACATAGCAGCTGTTAGTATCAATTCTGATTTTTTTCTGCTGCTTCAACAGTTTCATAACATTTACTAAAAAATGTTTACAAATGGCTGTTTTCTTTTTAAAAACAAGTTTATAACAGTTCACTACTTCATCTACAGCCTCAAGCCAAGACCTATGAAAAAGACAGTGGTGTCCAATGACAAGGCCCTACTAACAGTATAAGGCTGTCTTGTGAACTCCTCAGTCTACACATATCTTCCTCAGCCTCTGGGATTCCATTTCTACCCAAGAATCAAATTGAAAGAAAGAAAAACAGCAAAATATACACGTATTTTTCCACTACTAAATCCAATAATGATGACTTAATTTCAGCAAAACATCATCAATTGCATTAAATTAATGTTGTTGTTAATTTGAATTTTATTGGTTTTATAGTTTTGTTTTGGATTTTAGATGTAAATCTGTTTTAGTTGTATAGCTATAAAAAGTAATAGGCATAAAGAGTTATACTTGGTTTTATATCTGTACATATATTAGTAACATTATTTTTATTATCATTCAAGTCCATATCAGAGCATCACAAGAATTTTTTTTTCCTAAGTTTGAAGTTGTTTCCTTTACAGGTTCTTTTCGTAAGTTACATTTATACCCCAAGTTTCATCATTGTATGAGCCCCATTTTAGAAATAAAGAACAGGCCCCTAAGAAAGCTTCAGAAACTTGCTCTGACCATTCAGCTATCAGATCAGAACTCTGCATCAATCCAAATGTCACCTGGTATGCCAACATAAGAACTAAGAACAGAATGGCTCTGCCTCCACCACACCAAGAGGAAAAAGCCTGGTTCAATTAAGTTTTCCAGTATTAGAAAGTTATTCAAATATCCAATGTATTCCTAATGCCCTAAAGTATAGAGAAAAATTGTATTGCTACTACTGTTACTACTGATAACAAAAACAACAACCCTAAATATTTACAAAAATCCTATAAATATTTACATAGAGGTTACAATGAGCCAGGTACTATTATAGGCCCATAACATAGCTTTTCATCTTCATGACAATCCCATGTTACACATGAGAAAGGGGAGGCACAGAGAGAGGTTAAGTAATTGCTCAGTTCACACAGCTAATAAGTGATATTGCTGGGATTCAACCCTGAGAGTGATTCAAGTCACTGATCATAAATGTTACTCATAATGCCTCTTCCACAAAAAAACTGTAAGTAAAGATAGCAGTGGGTCTTTTGAAGAAGAAAATCTATGGCAAGCATTTCCAAATAGTTTTCACCAAGCAACCAGTAACATCAATGTTTCAGCACCAAAACTTATTTAAACTCTTAAATTCTCCCCTAAGTTAATAATGACTATTCAATTTGCTCTTTGAGAAAAATTACTCCCAATGGTAAGGTATTTCAATGCCATCCTGCTGCTACTGAGAGAAAAGTTACCTTTGTAGATCCTGTTCAAAGAAGGCCCATGCTTTGATCCTTAATATCCCATGAAGTAAAAGGTTATGCTTAATCTATATTTTATAGATCTAAAAGTCAAATTAGTTTCTGGGATAAACAAGAATATAAGGATAAGCATATTCTTTAGCATTCATTTGATTCCTAGTTTAGAGGATACTATGTGCTGAGTTAAAAGACAATTATATTAGTGTAATACGTAGCAGTTTTTTCCTGTATTATTCTGCAAGCATAAACAAGTTATACACATGTTAATTTACATTCTATATAAAAAGCCAATTTTAAATCCAATTTATAAGGCAATAAATATATAAAGATTCTAGGACACAGCAATAAAGTTATGCCATAAAGTAGAGTTAACTCAAGACAACAATAATAAAAGCATGACAAATTTTAGCATTCCACCAACTACACAAAGGTGTTTCAGCTAACATCTGTTAAGAAGCAATTGCTACAAGATAGACTAGATGAGATGCAACATTTCACCATGTAATAAATGTATGTCAGTTTGCTTGCTTCATAATTAAAGACATGAGTCTCTGAAAAAAGCAATTAAGCCTTGCTCTAAATCTGAGACAATCATCCCTACCCCCACCCCTTTTTACCCTCAAAGAAAAGTCCCAGAGTGGTCCAGGAGTATTAAATACCATGTTATATGCTTTTGGCAACTAAATGTATCCCCTCAAAAGCCACTTAACATATATTTTTTTTGATAAATCATTTATTTAAAAAAAACTGAGTTTTTCTGTTTTATTAATAAGACTAGAAAGGAAAGAAAGGCTGGGAAAATTCAGAGCAATTTCTTAGAAGAGCAGCCTTAATAAAATGATTTTACCTTCTTCTGAAGGTTACAATGTCTGGTGTGTTAGGCAGAATTCTGACATGAATAAAACTCAGTTGCCTAAAGCTTTCAACTAAGAACAGTATCTCAATTCTTGACAGTTCAACCCTAGGACAGCTGAGAGCATGACTTAAACTGAGAACTCAATGAAGGAACAAATTCAAAAAAACAAAAACAGCATTCAGAAATCACCTCTATCTTTTCCCAGCTTTCTAGCAACTATAAATATCACAGAGTAGACAAAACAGGAATGGAGGTTTTGGTTGTTATTCCAGTTGTGGTTTATTTTTTAATTGTAATTTGGTTATCTTCTATCCTCCCAAATTACAATGAAGTGAAGGGAGAGATTTAAATGAATCTGATGGTCCTCCTTATAACTACACCTAGCTTCATTTCCTAGGGCAGGTGTAACACATTACCACAAATTAGCAGCTTAAAACGACAGAAATTCATTCTCTCAAGTTCTGGAGGTCAGAAGTCCCAAATCAGTTTCACTGCACCAAAATCAAGGTGGGCTGCTCTCCTTCTAGCAGTTCTAGGGGAGTGGCATTCCTTGACTCTTCCAGCTTCAGATGGCTGCATTACCAATCTGTGCCTCTGCAGTCACACCTTCTCCTCTTCTGTGGTTAAATAACAATACATGTGTTTACAGTTAGGGGCCACTGTGATAATCCAGAATAATCTCATTTTAAAATCCTTGATCATCTGTGTAAAGTCCTTTAAAAACGAAAACGGGAGAAAAGGTATACAAATGTATTATGTGCAAGTGTGGCAAGTGTGGAGTCATACAAAGTATGAAACTTAAAGAAGGGCCAGATGTCTAAAGCTTAAATACCCTCTTCATAAGGAAGAGGGAAGTGGGGCATGTAAGGTAATTTACAGGAGGAGTAAATGATCTTTAGGGGAGATGAATGGGCCCAAAGAAAGAGACGGCAGTCTGGGACAAAGTCTGTCTGGGCTCTGGGTGTAGTGTCAACTCTAGTCTTCCTTCCTTCAGTATGCATCTATTTGAGTTGAGATATCTGGGGAAGGGATTCACAACAGTTGAATATCTTCTGTGGGTCTTCTGGAGGACACAAACCTTTAGGTAGATAGGGGAACTTCAGAGAAGACCCTTTCTTGCATTTCCGGCTGCCCAGGTTCTCTCAATTTGAAGTCCAAAGTGGCATATTTGGGGGTATAATTTTCTAAACCCTAACAATGCTTTATTTCTCATATTAGTATCATAAGTTTCAAACAGAAGTTGCTTAAATAACTACATTTTCTTTTTCTCCCAATACAAGAAGTCTGGTGGCAGGTAAGTTCCCAGATTAACCTAACCTATAGTGGCTCAGAGATCCTGATCCTTCATTCATATATATATATATATACACAGAGAGAGAGAGAGAAACAGACACACAGACAGACAAAGGAGTCTCATTCTGTCACCCAGGCTAGAGTATAGTGGCGTGATCTTGTCTCACTGCAACCTTTGCCTCCTGGATTCAAGTGATTCTCCTGCCTCAGCCTCCTGAGTAGCTGGTACTAGAAGCGCCCACCACCATGCCTGGCTAATTTTGGTATTTTTAGTAAAGATGGGGTTTCACCATGTTGTCCAGGCTGGCATCGAACTCCTGACCTCAAATGATCTGCCTGCCTTGGCCTCCCAAAGTGCTAGGATTACAGTTATGAGCCACTGCATCCAGCCCCTTCCTATATTCTTGCTCTGCCATAAGTAGCACAGCACATGGGCCTTATCCTTAAACTAGCTATCCCAGTGATCAGAAGATGACTATGGCAAAATAAGCATCAAATCCTGATGATGGCCAAAGGCAAAAAAATGGGCTATTGCTTCTTGTTAGCCTTTTTCTTTCAGACTTTGTATTTTTCAGTGCTAGAATTTTGACTGTGATCTTTTTATAGTTTCTGTTTCTATGCTGAGGTTTCCTATCTTTTCATTCATTGTGAGTATATTTCATTTATATTCTTAAACATGGTTATAGAACTGCTTTAAAATCCTTGTCTGTTAATGTTTACAGCTGAGTTATCTTGAAGTTGGTCTCCATTGATTCCTTTTTCTCATTTGTATGGGTCACATTTTCTTGTTCTTTTTCTGTTAAGTACGTTTGCACTGTATCCTGAACATTGTGAACGCATGGTGTAGGGACTCTGAATTCCTTTTGTTCTTCTGAGAAGTATTGCTTTTTGTGCTTGTTTTAGCAGGCAGTTAACTTGGCTGAACTCTCAAACTGCACATACTGTCCCATCTGCTGGGTAGGACCTGAAATCTGTTTAGATATTTTGGCCCTAGCTGTGCTGCTTGCAGTCTGTCCCACACGTGAGGTTTAGGAATTTGAGCAGTCTACACACAGAATTTGGGTCTACCCATTTGTGGCTCCTTCTTTCCAGGATTTCCTCCTCACTTATCAGCTATATGGTCACCAGAACTCTGTTTTCTGGTTTTTTATGCCAGTACAATTGTGGGCTTCTATTCTAGTTTTAACCACCCCACGTGACCCTGACTAGGGGCTTCCCTTCGGCAAAAAGCTAGAAAAAATGAAAATCTTATCCAATTCTAGTCCCTTCTTCCAAGTATTGACTCCAATAGCCATGTCTATTGATCACGCTCCAGTGTTTTAAGAGTTGTTTTTTTATAATTTTGTCATGTGAGATGTTTGTGGTTCAATGAGAGCCACTCAGCCATTAATGGATGCAAAATTTTTGTTAGTCCCTTTTCACAGAGCAAAGACGTGTTTCTCAGAATTCCCCAGCAGATTTCTCCCCTAGCTTACTGGCCAGAACTGTTTTCATCTGCTCTTTCTTAATCCCCTTTGTTCTGGGGCCTGCATACCCTGAAGGATTTGGCTGCCACACACTGGCTGGTATATATTAATACGTTGGGTTACAGCTTATTCATTGAGCTCAGTTAATGTGTATCTACCTCAGAGATAGACTCAGTCTCCATGTGCTGACCATATCACTGTCCAAGGCCCCAGATGTCCAGATGGGGCTGCCTCCTGGTGGAGTTCAACAGGCCCAGGTGGAGGCTGACTGAACCACCTGTGGTTGCCGCAGCCAATGGGCTGAAAGCAGCTACATTCCACGATCTGGGCTGGCGAGGAAGCTGAGCAGGCAGTTTCAACACAGTGGCAGCCCAAACTCAGGCAAGCACTGAAGGATAGTTCCTCCTCCCAGCAGGGGGCTGGAGGCTATGAGACACCCTGTCTGTCAGAGCCTGGGAGAGCAGAGCAGTATCTCTTTCAAACATTCTGCTGTCAGAAGTTACACCACAGCACAGTCATTCATTGGGTTTAATTGTGGCTCCTGCCTGGCCCCTCTTTAAAAAAAAAAATCTGTAAAGTCCTTTTTTGCCATACACAGTAACATTCACAGGTTCCAGGGATTAAGGAGTTTCTATCCTTTGGAAGATCATTGCTCAGCCTACTACACCTGCTTCCAAGTAAACCAAAGTAATTGGCAGACATGCACTAATCTCATCAAGCTTATTGAGATTTCATCTCTACTCAAATTCCTACTATCTGTACAATCAACAAAAATTCTCCAACCTTATAACTCTTCTCACCTCACAGTCTGTCTATAATCAGAATATCCATTTTATATTCATATTATACATTCATTAAAGGCATCACTAATTATTGCTAATGGTTCCTGGATGAGAAAAGAAGCAGTAAAGATTAAAGTTCTCAACAGCTATGGGAGATAATTCAGGACAGTGACTAAGAATGTGTACTCTGGGCTGGGCACGATGGCTCACGCCTGTAATCCCAACACTTTGGGAGGCTGAAGCGGGTACATCACTTGAGGTCAGAAGTTCAAGACCAGTCTGACCAACACAGTGAAACCTCGTCTCTACTAAAAATACAAAATTAGCTGGTAGTGATGGCACATGCCTGTAATCCCAGTTACTCGGAGGCTGAGGCAGGAGAAGCGCTTGAACCCGTGAGGTAAAGGTTGCAATGAGCCAAGACTGTGCCACTGTACTCCCATCTGGGAACAGAACAAGACTCAGTCTCAAAAAATAAATAAATAAATAATAAAATAAAAAAAGGAATATATACTCCGAAGCCAGCTTGCCTAGGTTCAAATCCCAGCCTCATGAACTGGCAGCTGTGTGATTTTAGCCAGCTAATCTCTCTATGCCTTGGTTTCCTCCTACAGCAAACAAGGCTAATAATACTATCTACCTCACAAAATTGTTCTAAGAATTAGAGTTGATAATTGTAATGTACCTAGATCAGCACTTAGCTCACTCAGAAAGGTTAACTGGTATTACTGTCAATGCCCAAACATGGTAAACATACAGAAATTAAAGGACAAGGTGAAAAATCTGAAACCAAAACTGAAGGTACTACAATGACATAATAAATCAATAATTAACAATCTATTCGATGGAAACGGTTAGATGATTTACACTGAAGTCCGTGAGAAGTTTTAAAGGACTCTCCTAATTAAAAAGAAGTCTTTCATCAACTTGGACCACCAATTTACAGGCCCCCTTTGAATGGACTGACCTACATCCTAGAGATGGACACTTCTCCCAGAAGCCACATGTCCTGCTCTCAGTCTGTAGCTAGTGGCCGCCACCATCTGTATGTTGTTAAGAGCAACGGGAAACAGGTATTACTGAAAGGCTTTCCATAATCAGTAGGACATTTGTTCTGTTCTACAAAGGATATAGGACTCAGGTCCAGGTACTAACAGTGTGACCTAGGGCAGGTTCTGAGTTTAATGATCCCATTGAATTTTATCTGCCTTCACAAAGTCTCCACCCAGATACTTGCTCTGTCCTCTCAGCCTCCTCCATGTATTTCTATGCCCCAGTAGCTATCCCTATCATCTCTATACTCATGGCTTAAGATATTTCCAAATGAGACCAAGTTGGTTAATTCACAAGCAGCCCAAAGTCAATTGATTCATAGCACAGCCAAAGTATCATACAATTACAATAGACTAATTTCTGCTATCTATACTTATCTATGAGAAGAGGTTTCTATGCTACAAACTTTTTTACCCAACTCACAAGTGACTTGAAGCCCACAACTATAAACTTGGTAGAAAACAAGAATATGTTTACCTGCTTTATCAGGACTCAAAGTAAAACAAGATTTCAGTGGGCACCAGAGCTCCCGCTTTCTTACACTAAGACAGGAGGGAGTGACCAGTTTACCACTCCATTCCACTACCAGCTTGCTGCTTTGCAGAAGTGTGCGAAACACTGGCCACCTAAATTATTCCTACCCATTACATCACCAACCTATATTACTTGCTCCAATCAAAAGTAGCTGCCCCAGGTTTGGATAATGACTGGGTGACCTGAAAAGATTTAGGATAACGTCACTTCATCCAATCAAGAAAAAGCCAAGAACTGACTTGACATCTGCAAGAACAGTGACTGACTGCACACCTGCAAGTACAATTACTTTCTGAGGCATTGCTGGGACCTTTGATGGTCTCAAAGATCCCTCTCCATCCTAAAAACAGGAGTTACTGGTTTGCAATCAAGAGCAGTGATAGGCAGGCAAACTGGGAAGAGCTGCTCAGGAAGCAGCCTTGAGACTGAGACAGTGAGCTTTTAGGACAGGAGAAGAGTAGAGCTGTGCCTGGAACTTCTGCCCATCTTAAGAGTCCCAGTTCAACAGGAAGGTGGTCCAAAATCAGTAGCATGCTCGGTTCCTGGTAGACAGACTCAAATTCTCTCCAAAGAAAAGCGTCCCTGGAATCCTACAGGTAAAGATAAAGCAATGAGCTTACAAAGATAAACAACCACAAGAGAGCAAGCCATCATGAATATGAGTCAATGTAGACAGCCCAGGTTACAAATAGCAGAACTGTCAAATAAAGAATAAGAACCACCAAGTAGGAAATGTCTGAAGAAATAAACGAATAAGAAACAAAGAACTATCAAGAATGCTCAGGCAGATTTGAAAAATAAGCAAATGAAACTTATTAAAATAAAAAATAATTGCTAAAACCAAATATTCATAAAAGTAGATTAGACATAGCTGATAACAAAATTAATGAACTGGAAGATATAACTAAAGACGTTACCATATAAGCAAGAATCTAAATTAGCTTTAAAGTACCAAGAGTCCAAATTACTTCTAAATTAACTGGAAGTCATGATTCAACTCAAACTCCCACACAAAAACACAGTGTTTTAGATGTGTTTATTACCTTTACAACTTAAAAGTGTTATCTTTTAGATGTCATTTCATCTTTATGAGAGCCCTTTTAACAAATGGCATGCTGAGGTGGTCAATGTGACATACATAAGAATGAAAAACAGTACAGAGACTAGAAACGAAATAATCAAATCCTTCAATGAAACCAAACGTAAATATTAATTTAGGTCCTGTTTTCATTACCTCCTTGCTGGGAATGAGTCACAGAAAATAACACCTCCTGTATTCTGGACCACAGAAGTTAAGACAAAATAAGATTATTAACCCAGAGAGTAGACTATAAAAGGAAGAAAAGTCATCGCCTTAGTGGATTCTTCTCACATTAGGCAAAAATCTTTCATTGGGAAGTTAATTCTGTCCTGTTCATTCTTCAGATCTGTCAAGATAATAATCAAGTCCATATTTGATCTTTCTGCAAAATGTCACTATTCCTATGACCATTTTGATACTTAATTTGGCATAATTAATCTATGCTGTCCCTCATTTTCAGTATTCTGATATATATGGGCTTTCTTTTTTATTCAACTATTATTTTTAACTAAATGTTATAGTTAGCAACTGGTTCACAAACCATTATTCCCTTAATTTGTGAATCATGACTTAAATTTCTCATAATTTTTACTTGTCCACATAAGGCAAAGGCTGTACTATCACAAAAAAAAAAAGTTTTTCCATACTCCTAAGCAAAATGGTGGAGTAGTCAATGTGAAATTTCAATTATGTTGGATTCAACCCAAATCTATCAATGCTCTATGTGATTTATTTACATAAACGTACCGCAAAATCATCATCACTGCCTATACTATCACTAGTTAATACCAATGAAGAGACAAGGTGCTAATCATGACACTTTCCTTAAGTGTTAAAGTAAGACAAGCAAACCAGAATAGCAAGCTTCAAATATTTAGAATTCTTTCCAAGCTAAGCAAAACATTCTTTAGCAATGACCACGCCACCCGCCAAGTTTTCAAACCAGCTGTTTCAACTTGGAAAATTATCTCTACCTTAAAAGTTCTTATATGTAATTAAAAGTTCTTGTTAGATAAAAATATTAAGCAGAAAAAAAATATTATCACCTAAAAGTTCACTTTGATATATCTTATAACCTCTTACACTTGGGAAGAAGGGAGAAGTTCAACTTTAAAAATGCAATGTCCACCGAGATGACGTCAATACATATATACATTTGAACTACTTTTCACATCAGCCTTAAGAAATTTGGGGGCAACACAAAGATCTGGGCATTTGCCACAGGATCCAACTAGAACTAGACTCGGTCGTTGTCAATCTATGATGACTGGCAGCTCTGAATCTCTAGAATAAAATTTGCCCCCCCCCCAAGTCCCTGTGGGCCCACCCTCGTCGGTCAACACCACGGGGGGGGTGGGAGCAGCCCCACCCTAGCTCCAGACGATACTTACAAACTTGGGGCGTTTCTCCCCGGGCTCCTCGGGGCCACCGGGCGGCGGAGGGTGCTGGGGGCCCTTCCTGCGCGGCATCCTGCTTTCCCGGCAGCCGCGGAGAGAGGCAGAGGAAGAGTAGGCAGTCCCTGCGGCTGAGCCTTGGGCTGGGTGGTGCAGCCGCGGCCGATGCCTTTCCATCTTTCCCTGCAACTTCGGAGACCGGAAAGAAGGTGGACACTTAGCAAGTTGCAAGCGGGGAGCGGAGGGATCGGCGGGATCGGCAACGGGTTTGCTTCCCGGAGTCCTCCACCCACACACTCAGCACAGCGTAGCCCAACTGTTGAAGCCGGGGCCGCAGCCAACACATCTGAAAACTCCCGCCACCCTTGTTGGTCCGGGCTGGCCAATCCTGCGCCGCCGGATCAATGACACGCTGGGGTACCGCCCCTTCCGGACATCGTGAAACATGATTGGCCATGCCGCCTGTCCGTGCCGCTACTCAACCCTTCTGGCGGTCCAGGCTGCTCACCTTAAGGGCATAGAGTGGCGTCAGATTTGGAGGAGCGCCGGGGACCGTGGAGGAAGTCATCTGCCTGGATTTCTTTGGATTTGGAGATAGGGTTCCAGCAGAACTGTAAGGCGGGCGAGACCAGCCCTGCGCCACCATTTGAGCAGAGCTGGAATATAAAACCCTCTGCTGGCCTCTCCTAGCACGTCTGAGGCTGGAAAAAGTAGTTCTGGGACTGGGTACGATGCTGGAGGGGGTACTAGGCAGGACTAAGCGACGGGGCCCATGACGCTCCAAAAGGAAGCCTTCTGGACATATTTCCTGCCGAAGTGCTCGCTCTGGGGTGGCAGAGGGGTGCACCCAAAATCAGACAGAGCTAGGCGAGGCTGAGCCCTTCAGGAGCTCACAGTCTCATGTGGTTCGCAAACCCTAGCACAATTAACCAAGGAATGTAAATGCTATAGCAGGTGTTTTAGAAGTTCCTTGAGAACAAAAAGGGGAGTTATTAAATCTGAAGGAGTGGATCTGGAAAGGTAAAAGAAAGGCTGAACAGGTTTTCACTAGGCAGGAAAGAGTGGCGGGACACTCCTTTAAAAGGCATTCCAGGCAGGACCAAGGCCAAGAGAGCATAGAGGTGAAGAAAGTTCAAGTTCACATAACAAAGGGCCTTGAACTGAAACCATGCAAAAGAGTTTGTTGTGCAAACCCAAGATCAAGCTACAAGGCCAACACCGTTTTCTCTCACATCAATGTAGGTTTTTCCCCCTTTAAAAATGAGCTTTTCCTTTGAACTATTCCTTTAAGATATCTATCTTCTGATTATATGGAGGTGGTGTTGGCCAAGACTCTGGGAAACATGCAGTATTGATTTTGGTACAAGAACAACTCTAGGTACTCTGAGGAGATTGGCACAGAGGTTCAAAAAATGAGCCTTAGTTCTGAGTAAGTCTTCACGCTACAGCTTTTCTTTTTTTAATATTTGTTTTACTGTGCCAGACTGTACAGCTCTGTTCTCAAAGAGTACATAGTCTTTAGGGAAACTTTCAGGAGAACAGCAAGGTCAGGAAAATTACAAGTAGTTCCTTATGTCTTGATGACAGACCCAGATACAGATTTTATTCCTGCCGTTTACTAGCTATTTGGTACCGGAGATGACGTTTAACTTTCTTTGCTGCTTCATCTACAAAAGTGGGCTAATTAGACTAATACCTATGAAAGAGGAATACTTTCAGGCTTAATTAAAATAGCATGTGTAAAACCCTCAAAGTTTTGTCAATGCTCTCCAGCGAAAGACTCCTAGAAGGAATACCTGTAGTTGAACAAGTTGGAATTATTAGGGAGGGAGAACATGCACTATGGGGAGACAGGGAGTGTCTTAGGTAAATGGTACTAGAAAGCACTTAAAGGATTTGGGCTTTGGTTAGGTGATTTGGGGAAGACTGTGGAAAGGGTCTTCCACCCCTTGAAGGGTTGCTCAAGATTAGGTGCATTCAGGAAGTGGAGACGGTTCAGTAATAATCTTAACTAGGGGGAATAGCAGGCTAAAAAGCAAGCCTAAAGCCCTAAATGACAAAGAAGCATTAGTCACCCATACCATGGAGATAGGGGAATATTTGATTTCGAAAGACAAAACAAATTTACTTTAAAGATCTAATTGGCTTTTATTTGCAATTCCAGAACAGGCAAAATTTCATTCTCTAAAATAGAATCAGTGTTCCAATGAGCTAAGCAGAGGAGATTGGCTTTATAGGCAGAAAAGAGCTAGAGAACAGAAATAAGGAATGAGAAGCAGATGAGTTGTTTCAAAGTTACTTTCCTTACAGGGTTAAAATAGAGGGGACCTTTATTAACATACCAGCTCAGGTAAACTTGGCCCTTTCTGATTGGTTCCTATGAATCTCCTCTTTTTTTGGATAACTGGCTGGTTTCAGAGTTGAGTTTGATTACTTGGCAATAAGCATGAGGGACCATTCTGCTTTGGTCTGGTCTGCTCGGGCCTAGCGCAGATTAGTCCAAAACTAAGGTTAGTCTATAATCGTTTCCCATGAATTTATTTAACATTGATATTTTGTGATTTGCACACTGAGCTTGTTATTGACTGTGCTTAGACAAAACATGGAAGTGGTCTTGTTTTGTCTCACTTCATCATGGTCACAGAGTGACCCTGTCGGATATTGCTGTTCTGTGAGATGCTGTTCACCAGGAGAACAACGTGGCCTAGCTGTGAGTGGCAGGCCAGTTTCTAAAAACACTGAGGCTTAGCTGTAAGTGTCAAACTCGTTCCCTGATGTCAAGGACTGCTCCTTTCTTTCTCATGTCCTTGGCACATAGAAGGTACTAAATATAAATAAACAGGAGCCATGATAATTCATTTTCAAGTTTACATAGAGCACTCTGAATTTTTTCTCATAGAAATACACTGGAACTGCTGTGTACCAGTGAAAATAACATCTTTGTATAAGTTTTATGTTTTTTAACATACATTTTATATGTGTGCTCACAACATATTTAAACCTCATAACAGCATGCGCCAATCCTCATTTTGATCACTCAGCAAGATGATACACCCCACTAAGTCAATAGTCATGGAAATGCTATGTTGTGCCAGGCCTAGTGTGCAGGACTGGTAAAAAGTTGAAGGTGAAAAAAAGGCCTGGAAAAGCTTGGAATCTAGGAATACATTTCTTTCCTTTATCATTTCTGTCAGTGTCAACATCCAGAAAATTACCAACGCCATTCTTCTGATGGTTCGTTCTTACAGACCATGTGAGAAAGTTGTTGAAAGCTGAGGGAAGGAATTGATTATCCATAATATCCTTAATCAATTTTTAAAATGTGATGTCATTTATCCTCTTTAAATTGGCAAATATTACAAAGTTCCATGTCGCCAAGTTTTGGCCAAGTTAGGAATACCTAGATAGATAGTGGAAGTGCAAAACTGGTATAGGCACTTTGGACAACAACTTAGTAAAACCTAGTAAAGATGAAGGTATATGTACCTATGACCCTGCAATTCCATGTCTAGACGTCTCCCTGGAAAAACCCAAACATACACTTACAAAGATATTCCTTAAATACTACTACGATATTATGATTATATATGTATATATAGATACATACAGATTTTTGCCCATGGGTCCTTGTTCATAACTCTCATAACCCTTGTTACAGCCTTTTGTTATAATGTGGGAGTGCTTTAGGCCTCAGAAGTAGGCCTCAGGGAACAGAATCTCTCTCTGGGACCTTCTCCTGCTCTTTTTTTTCACCTGCCCAAGACAAGGATTTAATCTGATTTGGGTCATAAGACCCTCAGGCCAGAGAGAGTCGTGCCCCATACTCTGGAAGAAGGAATGCTGCACAGAGACACCAGGAAGAATCAGAACAGACAGGCCTTGCTGGGTTTAGAGCATACCCTTTATGCAATCACATTTGGACACAATTGTCCATGCTTCAATCATGGACAACCAATGAAGTCTCCATAAATGACCCAAGGACAGGGTTCAGAGAGCTAAACACATGGAGGCTGACAGGAAGGTGAACAAGAACTCATCCACATGCTGGGAGGGTGGTGCACTCCAACTTCACTGGGATAAGGACCCTTCCAAATGCCCTAAGATGTCCTATTCTAAGCACTTTAATATACGTTCCCAAATGCCCATCAATGATATACTGGATAAAGAAAATGTGGCACATATATACCATGGAATACTCTGCAGCCATAAAAAAGGATGAGTTCATGTCCTTTGCAGGGACATGGATAAAGCTGGAAACCATCATTCTCAGCAAACTAACACAAGAACAAAAAACCAAACACTGCATGTTTTCATTCATAAGTGGGTGTTGAACAATGAAAACACATGGACACAGGCAGAGGAACGTCATACACTGGGGCCTGTCAGGGGGCAGGGGTCTAGGGGAGGGATAGCAGGGGGTTGGGGGATAGGGGAGAGTTAACATTAGGAGAAATACTTAATGGAGATAACAGGGTGATGGATGCAGCAAACCACCATGGCACACGTTTACCTACCTAACAAACCTGCACATTCTGCACATGTACCCCAGAACTTAAAGTATAATAATTTAAAAAAAGAATAATTATCTTGCCAACAGCACTGACTTTGCACCTTCATTTCAAACCCTCAGTGGCAAGATATAACACCGTTACTTGCCTTACAGGATTCAGCAAGATATGACACTGTTACTTGCCTTACAGGAGTTGGCAAGATATAGCACTGTTACTTGCCTTACAGGATTTGTGGCATGACACTTTCCACACTCTCCACATGCTTGTCTGTCTTAAGATTGCTGCTGTTTAACAATATAAGGTTACATGGGAAAGAAGCAAAATAGGTACAAAGAATGACCTCTGATATAGTCACATAAGGTGTGTGTCTACACTAAGTCTTCTCAACCTCAGCACCATTGACATTTGGGACTGGATAATTGTGTGGGAGCTGTCCTGTGCATTGCAGGATGTTTAGCAGGATTCCCATCCTTTACTCAGTAAATGCCAGTAACAGACCCATGGTTGTGACAACTGAAGATTTCCCCAGACATTGCCAAATAACTCTCAGGGACTGAGTAATATTCCATTATATGGACTTAACACTTCCATTTGGCTTATCCCGTCAGTTGATGGACATTTGGGACATTTCTACCTTTCAGCTATGATGAATAATGCTGCTACAAATACTCATGTACAACTTTTTGTGTGGACTTAAATATTTACTTTTCTCCAGTACACACTGTTAAAGAAAAAATTATCCATGACACTTATTAAAGAAAGTAAGGTGGACTTTTTTCAAGAAGCTACCATCAAGAAAGTATAGGGACCACTGCAATAGGGTTTTGCAGGGCTTGAATTCTAATACAAGAAGGTCAAGTGGAGATTTATAACCGAGGAGCTGCGTTGAGAGGTCAGTGGACAGAAAATTACTAAGAAAAAACATCAGGGGTAAGGAGATTCTTGCTAAATCAACTCAACAGAATTATTGTTGAAGACAGACCAGAGTGATAAAAATAGTCAGATACCATTGGTGGAGGATACACTTAGCAGGATTCTTGCTTAATCTGGATTCTACAAAGACAGGGTAGCTCAAGGTCCAAGCCTAGTCAGAAAGAACTCAGAGAAGGCTGACTCTGGTCAAAGGAAAGAATCTTCGTCAATACGCAGGAGAGGAATTTCTGGGTCATACAGTAATCCTATGTTGGAGGAATTGTGAGACATTTCCAAAGTGGCTGCACCATTTTGCATTCTCATCAGCAGTGAATGAGGGTTCTAATTTCACCACATCCTCATCAACGGTATTTTAAAATCTGACTTTTTGAATTTAGCTATCCTCGTGGGTGTGAAGTAGTTTTGATCTGCTGCCTATTTTCTGTTAAAAAAAAAAGTTATTGGAATATAGCTACACTCATTCTTTTACACATTGTCTACAGCTGCTTTTGCTCTACAATAGTAGGGGTAAGAAGTTTTAGCAGAGATCACATAGCCTGCAAAGCCTAAATAATTTGCTATCAAACCCTTTACAGAAAATGTTTTCTGAGCCCTGCTAAAGAATGTTTTTTCCCTTATTATATCACAATTACTTTTGTTCAGTTATTTCTTTTTCTTCAATGACAGTAGTATTCTAGTATAAAGTAAATGTTAATTTTGGACAAGGGTTCACAGTTGAGCTAAGTACTTGCCTTTGCCATATGATACACCCTCACAGGCTTTAATACATTTTTTTTTCCTTAACCTATTTAACAAGGTCAAGAAGATCTTGCCATCATAATGAATCACTGTGGAGAACCAAGTTGATTTAAGGTACATATGAAAAGCAAAATGATAGCAGGGAGAGAGGGCAAAAAAAAAGCAAAATTATTAAAGTTATTATATGGATATGTGATTCTTCTTAAAATACATTAAAGCAATTTGTGCTCTGATAAGTTTTCTCCAGGGTCTTATGCTCTAAGTTCAGATAGAAATTCTTCTTAGGGAATGTAATTAGTATAACACAGTTTAATGTCATGCTTAATAGTTTCCCAGAATGTTTTGATTAGAAAATTAATCTGCCCCTGTTTGTAGATGATAGAGCCATTTAAAGGCGAACAGAAATATTCCTATTAGTGTAAGATACTTAACTAAGGTTCAATTGAAAGTGTTAGATGTCACTACCAGATCGTATTCCCAGTATTAAATAAGTAGAAAAAAGGAATTAGGTAATTATTAAGACTGTTGTAAGATTACAGTTTAATTCCTTTAAAGCACAATTACTAAGACCTAAATATAATTTGATGAGTCACTTGGAAAATAATTTGTCTGACAATAGCAAATAGAAATTATGTCACTCAAAGCTAAAAATAAGTGTAAAAAACAATAAGAATTCTGTGATTCCCAATAGAGATTTATCAAATAGTCTATTTCTTTCAGCTATATCTCTGTCTCATCACCACATATGGTTTTCTTTTTATCCTCAGGTGAATTGCTGTGTTGTGGACATTCCTTAAGATCAAATGTACATAAAACTTGTCTGTACCTACGTCTCTCCTTAGGGTGTCCATTTGTGTGCATTATTTGCTTTGTGTTTTGTTCTTTAACTGAACCCATTGTAACATAGTAGACTTAAAATTATTGACTAAATTTGCTTTGTTTAAGGTATTGGTATTTATATTTGGGTCATGAAAGAGTAATGTGTAATTAGTTACAACAGTTACAAGGGCAAATTCATGTCCTTACCTTTTTGCTGAGATGTCTGAAATATTTACAGTTTCTTGTGAAATCAAGCTGTGGCTGCACACTGTCCTGACACTGCAGTCACAAGTCACCAGAGAATTTTATACTGCCAGAGCCTCATTCTCAGTCTTTGATCCCTCTTTATTTGCTGCTGTTGATCACAGTACCCGTCTTGAGACTCTTTTCTCACTTATTTCTCTCATCATCTCTCTAAAAATTCCCTCCCTGACCTCTGCTTGGGCTTTTCCTTCTCTTCCCATCATCTAGTGGGATGGTATGCCTCTTTGTGTAGAATGCTTCGAGACAAAAAGCCCGATTTAGTTTCACAATGTGGGTAACTTCCAAATAATAAAACGACTGGAGGAGTGAATGCTTACACATGACAAATCAGCCTCAGTTTACTCATCTGCAAAATGAGGAGGTTAAATTGTATTCCTCAGACATTCAAACTGGGATGCTCAGAGCTCTAACCTTTCACACCAGTATTTCAAGGACCACAGCAGAAGGCATCCATACAGTATGATTCTAGACCCTCCCTTTAGTGACATTTAAACTGACTTTGCTTTTACCTGTTTGTTTTATTATTCAACATAAGGTACCATGTGTAACAAAAAAAGAATAAAAACTTTATTAAATGAAATAGATTAAAAATCAGTGTTTCTTCTTTGTTTCAGTTTTAGAGATGAGGGTCTTGTTATGTTGTCCAGGCTGGTCTTGAACGTCTGGGCTCAAGTGATCCTCCCACTTTGGCCTCCCAAAGTGCTGGATTACAGGCATGAGCTACCATACCTGGCCAAATTAATGTTTCTTAACTTCTAAAAAATTGTCCTTTTAGGCTGAGCACGGTGGCTCACCCAAGGTCAGGAGTTAAAGACCAGGCTGGCCAACATGGAAAAACCCAATCCCTACTAAAAAATATACAAATATTTGCCTGGCATGATGGCACATGCCTGTAATCCCAGCTACTTGGTAGGCTGAGACAGGAGAATCACTTGAACCCAGGAGGTGGAGGTTGCAGTGAGCCGAGATCGCGTCATCACACTACAGCCTGGGCAACAAGAGAGACACTCCATCTCAAAATAAATAAATAAATATTAATAAATCATCCTTTTAAAAAATCTTTTAGACATTTTTTCCTGATTTCCCTCCTCTATACAATTTTTATACCTTAGATATACTGTATATGTTTATGCACTATGTATGTCACTGCTTTATATCTAAAAAGAAAACATTTCTTTGCCCCCTAAGGACCAGTTTTCATAATCTTGATATGTAAATTTTCATAATAAATTTTCAAGGGTAATATTGCCCCTCTGTACTCTAAATCCCACATGTAACCCACTAAATAACTAGGGAACTTCAAGCTACTTTCTTATCCTTGAGGATCTCTATTTCCATGTACAAAACAGGAGACAGCACTTGGTACATATTATATACTCAGTAAAGGTTAATTTTTTTTTCACCTTGAAAGTCCCATGCAGTCTGACATTCTATGCAATTACAATTCTACTTGGATCTTCCCAATTTAAACATATAAAAACCACTTCTCACAGTCCTGCTGCAATCACCTTCCCCTCCGATTGCCAGTGTCTGCCGGCGTTAGCACTGCTTCTTTAGTATTCCAGGCAGAAATCCTGAATGTTCTCTTTGATTTTTCCCTCTCTTTGACAAATTACACTAATTCAAGGTGGCAAAGGGTGAACAAAGAGTACCATCCCAAAACTCTGGAAAGGAGGAATGAAATAGGTTTCCTCGCTGAGAATTAAACCAACTACATTAACATATGATAGAAAGGAGATGATATTTTGTTTGTTTTCTGAGTTAAAGGATTGGTAACTTTGACTTCAAGAGTATATTAATCTATCAACAAAGAAGAATATTCATCAGAAGTTTGGCAGTCAGAATTGGAAAGGAGAACAAAAATGAGCCTATCCCACAGACATGTAAACATCCAACACATTACAAATGTAAACTCAGCATTTTTGCCCCTACACCTGCCTCACCCAATAAACTCACCTCACTGAACAGCAACATAGCCTACCCAATTACCTAAGCAGAAATCTGCTCCATTTCACACCCAGTCTCTAAATCCTGTCAAAAAAAGGATATCTATAAAAAAAGGATATCTGATCATTTATGTAACTCCCACAGTTTAAAATCCAGCGACTCCACCTCATACCCCTCCAACACCTCTAAAGAATGAGAGGAGGGGAAGTCTCTCCAGGAGAAACTACTACAAAGCAATGTAGCAATATTGCCTTGACTAGAAAACTGGCAGCAGAAAAATCTTTTAACTAGTTACTTTATGTCATGAAACCTACCTTCTGCTGACCTTAAAAGAAACAAACTTGGGCCTAGCCTAGGTAAAGGAGTAATCCCTGAGTTTAGCAAACTTTTACTTGGTTTATTTTCAATGACAAAATGTTTTTATTACCTCTCATAAATAACTTGTTTGGGAACTCTTTAATTTGTCAGGGACATAACTACATGGGTCATGGTCCCCTGTAGTTATAATGGAATCCTGGATTCAGAGGCAAAGAATTGCTAATTTTATAGGTCACATGAGCCTCAACCTTCTCATTCTAAAAATTAGTATACAGAATATGTTATAACACAATATTCTACTATTCTTACAATTAAGCCTGATACATAGTTCTGTATCGTTTCAATTACTACCTATGGTCATGCACCACATAACATTTTGGTCAATGATGGATCACAAATACAATGGTGGTCCATAAGATTATAATACTGTGTTTTTCCTGTACTTTTCCTATGTTTAGGCATGTTTGGATACACACGTTTGCCATTGTGTTATAACTGTGTGTCTCTCAAATTCTGAAATATTAGAATGACATCTGTGTTCTGAAATCCCAGTGTTGAAAGTTAGGTCAAACTAGAAGTACCATATAATTTTAAAAAGCATTTGGCTAAACTTACGAAAGACAGAGGAATATGTGAATATCAAAAGAAAACAGGCTATGCCTGAACAATAAGGTTTAACGTACATTTGAAGGAGGCTAATACAGGTTTCCACAGTCTTGTAGGTTTTAGGTAGGACCTTTGGGAGGTGACTAGGACATGAAGGCAGAGTGCTCGTGAATGGGGTTGGTGTCCTTATAATAGGGACCTCAGAGAACTTTCTCGCCCCTCTACCATGTGGGGCTATGGCAAGAAGACAAAAAAATAAAATAAAATAATAAATACAGTATATAAGCAAAATAAAAAATTATTTTCACAGTATTCACAGTATATTATACTGTTCATGTTCAGTACAGTAACATGCTATACAGGTTTCCACCTACAAGTGATAGGCTGTGCTACATAGTCTAGCTCTGTAGTAGGCTGTATTACCCAGGTTTGTGTCAGTTCACTCTACGATGTTTGCATAATGATGAAATCAGCTATGATGCATTTTGCAGAACATATCCCTGCCATTAAGCAATGTATAACTGTATTTCCTTCCACCATTTTCCTTCCTCCATTTTCCTAGTTTCAATTTTCCTTTAAAATCTCTCCAAAACTCCTCAGTATAAACCTATATCACCATTTTTCCTTCTATTCTTTTCCTATAATTCTTTTCCTTTACCTCAGGTTGTGTCTTCATAAATAAGTCTCCAATATTTTTCTTTTCTTAAAGGCAAATACTTGAGCCTAATTATCATCTCACCATATGGTTTCTCTTCTCTTCTTTATTCCTCAAAACTATCACGCAGTTCTTCTGCAGTTGCTATCAAAATTCACCTGACCTCTTCCCATTATATTTGTACACCTCTAAACTTACCATCTGTCATTGTCCTTCAGATGGCTACTAAATTCCTGAATTCATTTTAAGGTCTTGCCATTCTATAACTCTGTTTCTCACCTCTTCAGTTATATGATTCCCCAAACCTAATTTCTACTTCTTACTAACAGGAGAGGGTGAAATGTCATAAACAAAATAAAACATTCACTATGACAAGAAAGAGTTATAACTTACCCGTTTCCTGAAAGTGGTCTTGAGCAAGGACAAACCATGCTGGCAAAGGAAGAAAGGAGGAATGCTACTGAAGATGCTGAAAACGCAATTCTGGTGCACCATGGCCCTGCTGAAGTACTTCTGAGATATGAACACCTAGGGGACTTGTCTTAGTCCATGTGGGCTGTTATAATAAAATACCATAAACTGGATAGCTTATAAACAACAGAAACTTATTTCTCATAGTTCTGCAGGCTGGAAACTCCAAGAGCAAGTTACCAGCAGATTCAGTGTCTGGTGAGAGCCAGCTGCCTGGTTCACCAGCACGTCTTCCTGCCGCAGCCTCACATTGTGGAGGGGCAAGAAAGTTCTCTGAGGTCCCTTTTATAAGGACACTAACCCCATTCATGAGCACTCTGCTTTCATGTCCTAGTCACTTCCCAAAGGTCCTACCTAAAACCTACAAGACTGTGGAAACCTGTGTTAGCCTCCTTCAAATGTACGTTAAACCTTATTGTTCAGGCATAGCCTGTTTTCTTTTGGTATCCACATATTCCTCTGTCTTTCGTAAGTTTAGCCAAATGCTTTTTAAAATTATACGGTACTTCTAGTTTGACCTAACTTTCTACACTGGGATTTCAGAACACAGGACTTCATTCTAATACTTCAGAATTTGAAGTACATGGTCTTTTCCATTGAATTAACACATATGATTTTAGGCATTTTGAGCATGTCCTCTTCCAGTCTCATTCTTTTGATGGAAAGTATTCTCATCTTTGAGTTCTATCTCGATATAGCAGCACCCAGGCCCTTCAGATGTTTTGGTTGATTATAGATTAATTTTTTCTACTTCTCTGTATCTTTACTAACATGTGATAACCAGAACGACAGACTGAATTTCATATGTAAATGAACCATGTTTTTATATGGCAATGAGATACGGTTTTCATTCATTTTCAAAAGATTCGAATGTGAAAATGTACCCATTTCAAAATAGATGGCTTACCTATCAATGACCCATGAGTTCTTTTCAAAACAGAAAACTTCTTCTTCCCCCACCCCCAACCCCTATCCCGGAGATGAGTCTGGCTCTGTCACCCAGACTGGAGTGCAGTGGCGTGATCTCTTAGCTCACTGCAACCTCCACCCTCCAGATACAAGCAATTTTCCTGCCTCAGCCTCCCGAGTAGCTGGGATTACAGATGCAGGGCACCACACCCATATAATTTTTGTATTTTTAGTAGTGACAGGGTTTCATCACATTGGCCAGGCTGGTCTCGAACTCTTGACCTTGTAACCCACCGGCCTCAAAATTCTTATAGGAATACGTTGTAAGTGAAAGCATTTTATATACTGGAAATCACTCTAAACATACAAATAATAGGCTGGGCATGGTGGCTCATGCCTGTAACCTCAGCATTTTGGGTGGCTGAAGAGGGAAGCTCACTAGAGCCCAGGAGTTTGAGACCAGTCTGTGCAACATAGTGAGACCTTATCTCCACAAACAAATTTTAAAAATTACCTAAGCATGGTAGCATGCACCTGTACTCCCAACTATTTGCAGGGCTGAGGCGGGAGAATTGCTTGAGCCTGGGAGTTTGAGGCTGCAATGAGCTGTAATTGCACACCATTGCACTCTAGCCTGAGTGACAAAGTAAGAGCCTGTCTCCAAATATACATATACATACACACACATATATATAAATATAGACACATATACATTAAAAATTACAATTTTTTCTTGTATGTGTTGTAATTTTCTCCAGTATATTTTTCTCTGGTATGCTATATAGGTATCAGAATATATAAGTATACATATGATATGTAGTTACATACATATGAGATATAGTTATATATAGATACATAAATATATATTTTTTTAAATGTGTTATATTTTAAATATTTATGTCATTTTAATATTATATATTAAAATATAATTTATATATATAAGAAATAGATACATTTTAAGATGTTGTTAACATTAGTTTTCATTCCATGGACTATCTAATTGATGTTGTGAAGTTAGCTGAAAGCATGACAGATGGCAGGAAAATAACATTTAGTGTTAGAACTGTGTTATAAATCATTCATAAGTGAATAATTTATCTTTCACAGATAATCAGGGGTTGATAGTACCACAACCTGAGGACTGATAGAAAGTGCAGGTTCGGAGATATATTTGTCAGAACCTCTTCATTGCAAGTCACAGATTCCCAACTCAAACTAGTTTAAGCACATAAGGGCATTTTATTTTCTCACAACACTAGAAAAATGCTTGGGAAGTTCACATGATAGAAGGAACTGGATCTGGAGGTAGTGATGAGGTCTGCCTACATACTTTACAAAATTAAAAGGCAAAATGCCTTATCTAAAAAGTATTAAGAATTTCTAGATGGTAGAGCATGAAACCAAGTGTGGGGGCCCTTCTAGGATCAGAATTGTGTATGACTACATATTTGACATGCCCATAAATCTGGTCCTGCTGGAGATTTAAGTCAACCAGGATTTACCTTCTCTCTTACAGTCTGAAATGTCTCATATCTACTTTTCTCTGCTTTTATTTTTCTTCTTCTCTGTTTTCCTCATTGTCTCCTACTGCAGAGGAGTTGAACCCAGTCTTTGCCAATTCAAGCACATGAGGTCTCAGAGAGGGCCCTGATCATTCAGGCATAAGTAAAAAGCCTCTCTGTTGAGGTGATCTGCCGGGGAGAGGTGAAGTTATCCTTGTGAAACAATGGTATAGAAGAGCTCCTCGAAGGAAATTGGAATGCTCTTACCAGTAAAAATCAGATGAAATAGTATCCTAAACAAGGAAAACTGAAATTACCACATAAAACCCACTGGGTTTGATTTGCCACCCTATTGGTTGTAGTTTTTTAATCTTTCTAATTCACAGTTGTGAAGATTAAATGAAATGATTAATACTACATTACAGGCATTCTACAATTATTAGTTTGTTTTATCTTTTTTTAATCTTTTTTTTTTTTTTTTTGAGAGCAGTCTTACTCTGCCCCTCAGGCTGGAGGGGCAGAGCAAAATCTAATCTCTCATTAATATGTCATCCTTTCAATACCAAAATTTAGGGAGAAAAATGCCTGTTACCAACCAGAGTCTTACATCATGCACAAATAAAAACTCACACCAATCTTCAGCTTCATACAAAAATGCCAACTTCATTTTTCTGATAACAGCAGCAAGAAAACAAACAGAGCTACTACCACACTATCATGCTCTTGAAGAGTTTTAATATCTTTAAAATATTATTTGGTCTTCACTCATACATTTTGGCAAATTCAATCATTGCCCTTTCCAATGCTGGTATACATACACATGTTCTCTGAAAGTCTGGAAATTTGCCCACAATTATATCTAGAGCCATGATTTAAATATGGCTAATTTTGAAAGAAATGAATAACTTCTACTTAAATTACTCAATATCAAGAATGTTCTATAAAACCTTTTAAATTGGGATCCATTTTTCTATTATGTCTGCCTCATACAAGTAATGCTAAAGTGCCTTGGTACACTTAAGGAGGAAACTGACATGCTTATCCATTATATGGTATAGCTGACCAAAGACTATTTAAATTGGTTTCAAATTTTAGGCTAATGTTCTTACTGCTGTCCTGCTACTTACCTTAATCCATCTTAGTATTTTATGGTGTTAGATATTACTGTCTGCATAATGATCACAGAAGTTTTAAATGTAGTGCTTCCTTTCTCCTCATTAATGCCACTACTAAGCTTACTTCTTAAGGAAAAAATGATCATATTATATACATATTTCAAAACAGGTAATTATGGTGTCAAATGATACTGCTCTATATGGTACTTTAATTAATTATGTGATGTAAAACTTGATTATAAGCACCTAGAGAATATGTACTAAGTTTACTATTTCTTAAAATTATAAAAATAAGATAAATGTGGTAATAAAAATATTTAACATTATAAAAGATTATAAAATACCAAGTAAAAATCTCCTGTTCTCTACTCCTAATTCTATTCAGCAGAGATAACCACATTTAACTGTTTTTATTTCAAGTTCTTCTGGTCATTACCTCCAAAATACTGAATTTTATGCTTAGGTCTCATTTTCTCAATTTATTGGTGCTTAGTGGTATTAACTGGCTATTATGAAAAAGTGAAAAAGTTAACTTATTTCTACCTTCTGCCATCTCTTCTCCTCCTCCCATGTTTTGCTAATGTTTATTTCTATCCAATTAGCTATCTTTTTTTATTCATAAGTATACACACAAATATATTTATATTTATCATAACTACATAAATATGATAACATTATATATGTTTTGTTTAAATGCAGTCTTTTTTCTTTCTATTTTTTTCACCTAATTCTCCCTCCCTCAATTCAGAAATAGTCTCTTCCCACTAACACATATTTACAACCTATTAAGAATGCTTCAATATTTCTTCATGATTATATAATTATGTAAAACATATACTTTGTTAATGGATATAAATTTTCAGTTTTGCAAGATGAAAAGTTCTGAACATCTGCTTGTTTTTGTTTTGTTTTGTTGTTTCTTTTATTGAGACAGGGTCTCATACTCTGTTGACCAGGCTGGAGTGAGGTGGCTTTATCTCAGCTCACTGCAGTCTCACCCTTCCAGACTTATGAGATTCTCCTGCCTCAGCCCCCCAGGTAGCTGGGACTACAGGTGCACACCACTATCCCCAGCTAATTTTTATATTTTCTTGTAGATACAGGGTTTCGCCATGTTGCCCAGTCTGGTCTTGAACTCCTGAGCTCAAGGGATCCACCCGCCTTGGCCTCCCAAAGTGCTAGGATTACAGGTGTGAGCCACTGCACCTCTCCTGGACACCTGTTCCACAATAATGTGAATGTATTAAACACTACCAAAAAGTACACTTAAAAATAACTGCCAGTTGCAGTGGCTCACACCTGTAATCCCAGCACTTTGGGAGGCCAAGGTGGGCAGATCATGAAGTCAGGAGTTCAAGACCAGCCTGGCCAACATGGTGAAACCCCATCTCTACTAAAAATAGAAAAATTAGCCAGGCGTGGTGGCAGGTGTCTGTAATCTCAGCTACTTGGGAGGCTGAGGCAGGAGAATCGCTTGAACCCAGAAGGTGATGGATGCAGTGAGCTGCGATCATGCCACTGCACTCCAGCCTGGGTGACAGAGTGAGACTCCATCTCAAAAAAAAAAAAAAAAAGAATTCAAGTTTGATAAATGTTTCACCAGGTGCAGTGGCTCAAGCCTGTAATCCCAGCACTTTGGAAGGCTGAGGAGTGCAGATCACCTGAGGTCAGGAGTTTGAGACTGGTCTGGCCAAAATGATGAAACCCTTTTTCTACTAAAAATATAAAAATTAGCCAGGCAAAGTGGCAAGCACCTGTAATCCCAGCTACTTGGGAGACTGAGATAGGAGAATCATTTGAACCCAGGAGGTAGAAGTTGCAGTGAGCAGAGATCATGCCACTGCACTCCGCCTGGACAACAAAGAGCAAAACTCTGTCTCAAAACATCACAAAACAAAATGATTAAGATGGCTAGACACAGTGGCTCACACTGGTAATCCTAGCATTTTGGGAGGCCATAGCTAGAGAATCATCTAAGTCCAGGAGTTAGAGATCATCCAAGGCAACATAGTGAGACCCTGTCTCTACAAATAATTTTTTTAAATTACCAGGCATGGTGATGTATGCATGTAGTCTCAGCTACTTGGGAGGCTGAGGCAGAAGGGTCACCTGAGGCCATAAGGTCAAGGCAGCAGTGAGCCATTGATTGCACCTCTGTGCTCCAGTCTGGGTGACAGGGTGAGATTCTGTCTCAAAAAAACAAAACAAAACAAAAAGATTAAGATGTTAAATTTTATGTTACATGTTTTTTTACCACAATTAAAAATTTTAAAAATACATAATTATATAATTGAAAACATATGCATATACATATTTATAAGCATATACATATGTATCTATATACATGTATATAATCATACAGATGCAGAAATTCTTCACTTTTTACAGTTCTTATACATAAATTTCAGTTACCCCCATTCAGTTAAATAACACTACTCCCCCAAAAACATGGGACAAATTTCAGTTGCCATGGTATATTAACGTGAATGATTGCATAAAGTATAAACTTCATTACTATCTTGTTAGTCTACAAATCACTGTAGATAACAAATGTACATCATGATTGGTAACCAATCATGTCATTTCTTTCAAAATCTTTTGGTGATTGGTCACCACACATTTCTTCCTTGTTCATGCACAGACAGCAAAGCACATAGTTGTGTTGCTTCCTTGCCTCCTTGAGATAAACACACATGACATTGTACAAAAATGAATAATCAAAAGAGGAAAATGGTCAACAGAGATGAAAATGCTATAAATAAGTGAAAATAATGCTGAAAGAAAAATTTAAATTGATCATAAATGGAGTTATAGAAGAAAATAGTTGGATACAATGTACCCAATTCAGGTGATGGGCACACTAAAATT
This sequence comes from Cacajao melanocephalus, assembly GCA_963573385.1. Lineage (NCBI taxonomy): Eukaryota > Metazoa > Chordata > Mammalia > Primates > Pitheciidae > Cacajao > Cacajao melanocephalus. The sequence continues at coordinate 37,107 of CAUYLG010053941.1, read as the reverse complement.
TCACACTTCACCATTATACAATTCATCCATGTAATCAAAAACCACTTGTACCCTAAAAGCTGTTGAAATAAAATTATATATACATGTTTAAAAAAATAGCTGGCCATGGAAATGTTGACACTGCCAATGTTGGGAAGACGCCAGCTATTGTGGCTACATGAACTTAGCGAAGGTGAACTTATTGACATGAATGAGGACAAAAAGGGTGATGTCTCACAGGAAGCAACACCAACAAAAACTTCACAGTAAGGGAATTTCTAGAGATACTTGACAACATTGAAAGTACAATGGATAAAATGTCAGAGCTGATCTAAACTTAGAAAGAAGTATGACAGTTTGCCAAGGCATAGAAAAGTCGCTTGCTCAATTTGTAAGTTAAGCATTAAGAAGGCAGCACTATTGCAACTACACTTAATAAATTTGCTTTAATAAGATTTTACAAAAAAGATGCTTTAATTTTTAATGCTTCTAGTATTTTCATTACAGTGTTCTAAATAAATACTAGTTTTAAAATTTTTAATTTTCCTACATATTTATAACTGACAGGAAAAGAAATCTTAACGTTTGGACTTCATGTCTTAAAATTCTCATAACAATTATAGTTTTCTCCATTTACTATTAAGATCACTTTGCTGTCTGGCATGGTGGTTCATGCCTGTAATCCCAACAGTTTGGGAGGCCAATGCGGGAGGATCTCTTGATTCAGGAGTTTGAGACCAGCCTGAGTAACATAGTAAGACCTCATTTATACAAAAAAAAATTAAAAATTAACTGGGGGTGGTGGCACACACCTGTAGTCCCAGCTGCTTGGGAGGCTGAGGTGGGAGGATTGCTGAGCCCAGGAGATTGATGCTGCAATGAGCCATGATGGCGTCACTGCACTCCAGCCTGGGCTACAGCATGAGACCCTATATCAAAGAAAAAAAAATCTCAATGCCCAACAGACTATAAACTATGTTCAAATTATCTAATAGTCAATAATAGTTAATTAAATTAACAATGATATATAACCTTATCCTAGCAGTCTGGCAACAATTTAATAGCTCTAATTATTTCTGGTGAGGAACTTTTCAACTTTACTTTTCTTACCTTAACTTACTTACAGATAATAGAGTGTGTAACATCACAACCTTTTGGGAAATTTGTCTGATGACATCTAAGAGAATTTTTAAAGACCACATATTTTCAACCTAGCAATCTCACGCCTAGGAATCTATTTCACATAAATATATCAAGTAATATTTAAGATTATTTGTACAGAATGGTTATTAAAGCAGTTATCATTGAGGTACAAAAAAAAGCATTTTAATGCCCATTAGAAGGGAATAGTTCAATAAGTTATAGTATATGTATATCACGAAATTAGCAACAATTATTTAAAAATCCCTTAAAGCTATATCAGTTGATTTAGAAGGATTTCCATGAAGAACTGTCCAATGAGAAAAACGAAATGCAGAAAAGTACAGGTAACATGATCTCAACATTAAACAATGGCCAAAAAAAAATCTAAAGAGGCAAAATCAACCTCTTTCATATAGGGTAGCACTATTGAAATGACCATGCAAGTTAAAATCATGCAAAGTGATTTTTTTCTTTTTTTGAGACAGGTCTTTGTTACCTAGGCTGGAGAGCAATGGTGCAATCAAGGCTCACAGTAGTCTCAACTTTCTGGCTACTCAGCCTTCTGTGTAGCTGGGACTACAGGTGTGTGCCACCATGCCTCACTGATTTAAAATATTTTTTTAATGGAGGCAGGTCTTGCGACGTCGACCACGCTGGTCTCGAACACCTAAATTCAAGTGATCTTCCCTAAACTCAAGCAATGTGTGCTCCTAGGCCTCCTAAAGAGCTGGGATTACATGCATGAGCCACCACACCCAGCCAGTTTTGCTATTTTGTAATTACTGTTGTGTTCTTTGCCCATTTAAAAAATTGAGCTGTCTTTTTCTTACCCATCTTGAGCTCCTTGTATGTTATAGGTTTAATAGCCAATAAATGTGGAAAAGAAAAGCATTTTGGATGGGCCAGACCTTCCTTTACTATTAGGTTGGTGTAAAAGTAATTACGGTTTCTTTTTCTTCACAAACCACAATTACTTTCGCACCACCATAAGTAGCAGAGTGTGCATTTATCAAATCAATGATATTCATATAGGAAGAGGCAAATGGATCTGTAGAAAAGAATAGTCTCCAGAAACAAATTCAAGTATATATAATAGTTCATTAAACTTACTATATTCATTCATGTAGATGGAAAAATGATCAATTATTGAATAAATGTTGCTGGCAAAACTGACTAGTTATATAAGAAAAGCAAAGTACTCCATTTTGGACGAAAAATAAATTTTGTATGGATTAGGAATATAAATGTAAAATGAAAAAACATTCTTACACAAATACCTGTGATACTATATGTACAATCTATGAATAGGAAAACTAAAATTTCTGTAAGAAATGATGAGATGTATTTGATTACACAAAAACTCAAAGTTTACAAAGTCAATAGGCAAATTATATATGTGTGTGTGTAAATTCACATATAAATATGTATATTCATTATTGCTGCGTAATAAATTACCTTCATAATATGTAAATAATACAATAATAATACATAACAAATAAATAATACAAAAATAAATGGAGCACAATTTACTATCTCATTGTTTCTTTGGATCAAGAATCTGGATGTGGCTTAGCTGGGTGCCTTTTGCTCAAGATTCTCGTGAGGCTACAGTCAAATTATGAGCCAGGAGCTCAGTCTCAATGGAAGGTTCACCTCTAGAAGAAGGCCTTTCCACAGGACTGTCCCATAACCTGGGAGCTAATCAATCCAAGAGAGAGCAGGAGAAAGCACTTAAGGTGGAAGTCAGTCTTTCTTATAACCTAGTTTCAAGTGAAATCTGCTTGTGCTCTATTCTGTTTGTTTAGAAGTTAGTAAATCCAGCCCACAGGCAAGGTATGGGGATCATACAAAATGTGAACAACAGGAGGGAGGGACCCGTAGGGATGATCCTAGCAGCTGTCTACCACAATAGATTACACTTATAATTTTAAACAATATACATAATTGAATCTTGTTTCTTTTATTTCAACATCTAGCTAATATCTCTCAACCACCATAAAATGAGGAAATTACTTCTCTCTACCTCCCTGGTGGCGACGCACCCCCGTCATTTCTATCTACTAGTTATGTTTACATTGTCAAAGTTTATCCCACTTACCCAAAAGTATAATTAAATTTATTGATTCTTAGGTACCCCATCCAGGAACAGGCAGGAAGTCTTCTTTCCCACATTTCACTATGAAGAGGGCTTACACCAGTGGACAATCCCCACTCTGGAAACCCTACTCTTCTGGCAGATTATTCCACTAATTATTTAACCTGGGACTGGGAATGAAGAAACTTGCACAGCTGATGTATAGATATTTCTTCTCATAGTCACTGATTTCTGTCTCACCTCTCACTCCGTAGTTTTAAACTGCCAGTCTTCCAGGACTTAGCAGGAAATGGCCATGCTCGCTTCCACCACAGGCTTGTCTGTGCAGGTTTGGGTCTCTAAATTCTTCCACTTCAGCTTACTCAGTAATATGTTCCCAACTATTTTCTATCTTCTGCAGTTCATTAAGTATCTGTGGATGTTCCTTCTCCTGGTTTTTATTCCTCTCTTTTAAACCTGTCAAATTTAGCAGTGAGGGCTTGTAGACTAACTTTAGTGACACTAATGTTATATTTTGATGACCCACTACTATCAAACCCAGCTTTGTTTTTCAGTCTTTTACAAATTTTTTCTTCTATTTACTAATATTTCAATGGAATTCTGGGAAGAGTGGGAGGTAAAGGCCTTTGGCCTCAGTTTGCCACAGTGGAACAGAAGCAACTCTCTATATAGGCTTAAAACAACAGAAATGTATTATTTTACAGTTTTGGAGTTCAGAACTTTGAAAATAGGTCTCACTGGGCTAAAATCAATGTGTCCAGTAAAGCTGTGTTTCTGTCCGGAGGCTCTGGGGGAGAATTCATTTTTTATTCTCATCCAGATTGTTGACAGAATGTATTTCCCTGCTGTTGTAGCCTCAGCTTCCATTCCTTTTCTGGTTGTCAGTTGAGGGCTGGGCCCAGCCTCTAGAGACCACTCAGATGCCTTGACTCAAGGCTCTCTTCTTCCTTCTTCAAATCTAGCAACTGAGGGTCAAGATCTCTCAAACTGTAAACCTCATATGTTTCTTCATCTACCATTGCATCCCTAACTGACTCAATCTTTTGGTTCTGTTTTTAAGACTCCATAATTACATTGGGTCCACCACAATAATAATCTCCCTATTTTAAGGTCAGCTCATTAACAACCTTCATTCCATCTGTACCCTTTATTTTCTTTTCCTATGTAAGATAACATATTCACCGGTTCCAGGGGTTTAGGACATGGACATCTTTGGTGGGTCATTATTCTCCCTACCAGAGCGATCAACATCCCTTGTCATTTACTGTAAAAGGCAACTGTCCCATTCTAGTTATTTGAAAAAGTTTATAAAAGATAGGACTTCAGAAAGACTATGAAGAAGGTGAGGAGGTTTAGTTGAATGAGAAGAGAAAGACATTTTAAACATAAGTGACAGTGAGAGAGAAAACGTGAAACTCATTCGTAATCTTAGAAATGGAATAAATAGCTGGGCAAGAATGTTCTATGTCTTAGATTATTCTACTTATAAGAATGGAAATATTTTTAGAGCAGAACTGTTATTTACGAATTAAGACAGATAGTTAAATAAATATGTATTACTGGGACTAAAAATAGGTGTGGAAAAAATTAATTTGGTACAATCAGCAAAGATTTTTCTGGTTAAAATGAAGATGTTTCCAGTGGAACTACAATAAATCCTGAGATTTCAAAATGTTTTCTTAGAGAGTCAACATATATAATAAAGATAGTGAAAAATAACTGTTTACTGGAGTATATAAAAATGATAATTTGCTATACAAGATTTAATTATCCCCTAAACTCTGAAAACAAACCCATTCATAAAATCCTTGTTTCCACATTTGCAATATGATAAAGCCAAATGTCTGCTCTGTAAAATAGTAAATATCATTTTCTCCATCATAAAGAAAAAAAGGATACTTTTTTTGTTTTTTTATGGCACAGAGAAAAACATATTTTAAATGTCCCTTTATTGTTATTATAGAGTCATTTGTGTGATTAAATGTATTTGTAATAAATTTGCAGGTACCTTGTGTATTTCTAGCACTGCACAAACTGGATCATTAACTGACACTTGCTTCTAATCCCAGGTGAAATAAAGCTAAGGGATAGGTTCTGACTTCCATTTAAAAGTTGACTATCTGTCAATGTCACTTTACTATGTAGACAAAAATAAATAAGCATGTTCTATATTTTATTGATAGGTGAATACAATTCATCCTCAGTGCTTAGTTGACTATATATAGTGCCTAATAAGGTATCACATTGCTAAGAAATGTACCTTTAACATGTTTAAATGTGCATAAAAATATTGAAAGCTGTTCTAAATATAAACTTGCTAGTGTTTCTTACAAACTGGAGAACTCAATATGTGACAAAAATAAAAAGTAAATGTAACTCACCAGGTTTAAATATGTACTTAATGCTCATATTTACTGTTCACACATGTAAAAGTTACTCAAAGTAGATTTCAAACATCTTTAGGAAGGCTAATTTTGTTTAATAAAATTCTTCTATCTATTTCTTTGTTCAGAGTGCAATTTCTAGGTAATATTATTTTTTAATGACTATAATATCATCCTGACATCAAATGATAGTTATGGGGTTATGAGCATTTTTATAATGTCAGAATTTTAATATTTTAATTGTGAATTCTTAATAACATGAATTCATTCTTCTGTGCTAACTTTGACATCTTTTCTTTTACAAGGGAATATGCAATTTTATTTTAAGCAGAACGGAGTCAGTATTTACGCTCTTAAAAATTACCATTTGTTTCATTTTGTGCCTCTTCTAAAGAATGTTAGATAAATTGAGAAAACTTTTAGTTTGTTATAGGACTTCATCAGAAAGAGAATAATGACTAAGCTTCTTTCCCTTTTTCTTTCTAGCTGCATTTATTGAAGACTTTTCTCTTGTGGCATCTAAAAGACAACAAAACTAAAATCCTGTGAAATGTGTCATTCTTTTATGTTTTATAGACTTAGTTTTTCAACTATAGTGGACCTTTACCATACATTTTCAAATTCTTCTTTTCCTAAATACCGCTCTAATGCATAATTTCTGATATAAAATGATGATATGAATCACTAAACACAAAGGTTTGTGTTGGTCATAAAAGTTGCTAAACACAAAACTTATTTGAATGTTCACACAGGATGGGTGTCCAGCCTTACTCACTAGCCAAGGGACAGCTACCATGTAACACAAAGAACTAAAATCAGCAATCCCAGCAAAATTATAAATCGCAGTCATGTATGCATAAGACCTTTCAGTCAAATAAAGACTGCATATACAAGACGGTCTCATAAGATTATAAGGGAGCTGAAAAATTCCTATTGCCTGGTGACATTGTACCTGTCATAAAGTTTTAGCACAATGGGTTACCTTTTCTGTGTTTACACATGTTTACATACATAAATACTTCCATTGTGTTACAACTGCCTACAGTATTCAGTACAGTAATATGCTGTACAGGTTTGTAGCCTAAGAACAATATGCTATACCAATATAGTCTTGATGTGCAGTACGCTATACCATCTAAATTTGTGTAAGTACATTCTGTGATCTTCCTACAACAAAATTGCCCTAATGAAGCATTTGTTAGAACATATGCCCATTGCTACTCAATAGATGTCTGTATTATATGGCATGAAAATTTGGGATTATTGATGGGTCAAAAGTGGAAAAGTCAAATATGTGAATGCTTGAAAACAATTTATTAGGTATGATTTTCATAACTTTATAACTATTAAGACTACTTGTGAAATTCTAACGGAAGGAAGTCTTTCTCTTAACATTTTACAAGTAGTATTAATAGTTATAAATTGGACACTTTCAGGAAAGAGCTGGAAAATTTGGGTCAGCAAGAGAAATGTAGTGACACAACGTGGTACACCAGAAAAGCCCTGGAGTATATTAGAGATTTAAAAACAAGTTTTAATTTTTTTCTATCACTTCTCGTGGGCCTCATTTATTCTTTTAAATGAAATATTTTATTCAACGCTTTTGGGCTACATCCCTGGCAGAACCTAATTTAACTAAGAAAATCCATCAAGATGCCCTCAGTATACTGTCATCAATCCTGGCACAAGATTTGAGGACTCCTGCCTTGAAGATTTGGGAAGAAGATGTAGGTGTTGAATTGGCCTAGCCATTGCTATTTGTTTTGTGTATTGTATTTAACTCTCTCTTTATTGCTCTGATTTCCTGTCTGCTCTGTCTCCTCTAGAACATCAGCAAATCTGACTTTTGACTTTGCCTATTCTCAAAACCAACCCACATAGGTTGAATGTATTTCATGACTATTGGCTTACTGTCTGTATTAAGATCTTCTGTTCACCCATCCAGACCCATTCTTCACCCTTCTTTCAGCTCTGTGTCCTAGAAGGCTGATCTATACAGACTATGACTGTGAACACTTTTGTCTCCTGGCTTTCTGCTGTGTTCAGCCAAGGGGAGCCTTATTATAAGAGTGGACAGGAAGAGGAGGATGAACTTGAAGAATTAATTATACTATCTCTCCACCATAGCACAAATTTTCAGTAACGACAGTATTACCTCTAGGAGAGTAAAAATTGTCACTTAGGGTAAAAAAAAAAAAAAAAATCAGCCATTGCAATGGTTTGTGGCTTCCTGAAGGGTCACACTACAAAAACATATATACACTAAATCTATGGTATTAAACTTTCATGGGGGAGAGGTGATTAGGTATAAAATATCTATAAAGGCTCCATCAGGCAATAGTGACCTACCAACCTCCAGCATTAGTATGACCTGGCTGCATCCTCCAACTCAAGGTCAACACTGTCCTGAGATGATGGGGTAAGTGGCAAGGTAGAAAAGAGCAATCATAGGAGAGAGAAGAGGTGCTCTCTTAATTAACTTTAACCATTGAAAATTGAGAAAAGACAATTAAATCCACCAAGAGAAGAATAAGAAGGCCTCTCCTCCTCCTTTCTTCAACCTTGATTTCTACACCTAATCTTCTTTTAATTTATATGCTTTCCCTGATCAAATCTTTACATATAAATCAATTCACATCACATTTTCTGATCTCATACATAAAGATGGAGTTTGAACAGAAACTGATGTCTAGAAAGTGTGTTACATTTTATGTAGCTCTATCAATTATATGCTCTTAATTATTTTCAAAGTACTTTTGTATTATTTTACAGATAAAGATGCCAGACATAGATTGCTTATGTAATTCATCGAAGATCATGGCTGGTAAACAGCAGTATTAAAACTTGAATAATTTATAAAAATATAGATTTCATGCTTTTTCAATTTCAATAAGTTGCCTCGAGTTACTTGCTAATAAGTAAGTAGAAGGTAGTCATTTCAAGATCCAAATAAGGCTGAGGTGTGGTGGCTCACACCTGTAATCTCAACACTTTGGGAAGCTGAGAAAGGAGGATCACTTGAGGACAGGAGTTTCAGATCAGCCTGACTAACACAGCAAGACAGCATCTCTACCAGAAAAAAAAAAAAAAAAAGAGCCAGATGTGGTGGTGCATCTGGCATCTGTAGTCCCAGCTACACAGGAGACTGAAGTGGGAGGACAACTTGAGCCCAGGAGTTTGAGACTGCAGTGAGCTATGATTGCACTACTGCATTCTCCAGCATGGGCAACACAGTAAGACGCTGTCTCAAAAAAAGAAAAAAAATTCCAAAGAATCCTCAATATGAGTGAAGAATCACTATGTTCTTTTTTTTTTTTGAGACAGTGTCTCACTGCATCATCCAGGCTGGAGTGCAATGGCATGATTTTGGTTCACTGCAACCTCCGTCACCTGGGTTCAAGCAACTCTCCTGCCTCAGCCTCCTGAGCAGCTGAGACTACAGGCATGCATCTCCATGCCTGGCTAATTTTTTTGTATTTTTAGTAAAGATGGGGTTTCACCATGTTGGCCAGGCTAGTCTTGAACTCCCACCCTCAGGTGATCCACCCACCTTGGCCTCCCAAAGTGCTGGGATTACAGGTGTGAGCCACCATGCCTGGCACACTATATTCTTAAATGAATTCTTCATCTTAAATGTTAGGTGATACAAAAAAGGTAGAGTACAATGACTAAGTCTTTTTTAGAAATTCGTAAAAGATGTTTTGTTGATTAAATATAAATAAGTGTTTTGTGGAACATCAAAAACAGGTATGGGTGCAGAAGGGTGTTAGCTCCAGTATAATAGTAGAGACTTAACTATATAATAACTCTTGAAAATTGCTCAGAGGAAAAAAATGTACTAAAATCAAGAAGTATGAGGAAAGTATTCAGTTTAAGAGATGTTAATTAAAACCCAGCATATCTTTTCACTTTTTTAAGAATGAGAACTCTATAGAACAGTGACTTGAGTATCTACCACTAAAAGAATTTTTGACAAATAAAATCTGTGTGGGAAATGAAAAGATGACAAGGAACCAAAGCAAACACATCAGATAAGGGAGAGGTACTTTAGGTGAAAAGATATGTGTTTGCAAGTAAACAAAATATTCTACTAATACAAAAGATTAACACTAATTAGTAGGATGTTAACAAATAGATCAGGCGAAGGAGATTGCCAAAAGGAAATAAATTTGCTAATACATGAGGACAAGCATAAAACTATGACTGTGCCACTGAAGTCGTTTTTTAAAAATCTTTCTTTAAAAAGAAAAATGAAAAGACATTTTTACCACTTAGAAATTATAAAGATCTTGCCAAAGTAACAGTTGATAACATGATAGCATGGTAAGGAAGTTATGGATTCTGGATACACGTAAATCAGCAGCCACAAACGACAAGTTGGTCAGAGATGAAAAGCAATTAGACAGAGGACCTACTGTGTTCCTTGATAATTTAATTGTTAAAAGCTGGTGGATATCTTTAGAAAGTATTTGTTGAAAAGAATTTTACACTGCTGAAGGAAAAGGTCAAGGAACCAAAGCAGAGGGAATGACCATCTCGGAGATATATTGTTAAGTATTAGCAAAATAGTGGTTTCACCACCACAGGAGAAAAACTATATATATATCAGAAAAAAATAGTTCCAAGAAAAATGAATAGCAACACATTATCAAGATAAAAAACCCCATTCAAAATTATCTTTTGTAGAATTATCTGGAAAATGTTTGGTATTTCAACATTAATAATGTTTCTGTGCTGTCTTTCTGAACTTTTTGTTGAAGAAAAATGAATTTGATTTAGATAGACTGTGGTCAAGAGAAATCAAAGCTTTCTTTATGTCTGTAGTTAAGATTATAAGATGAAAATATATCAGATTTTTTTAATGCAAGCTACTTGAATTTATCAGGGGAAAAATATAGCATGTATGGTCTCGACTTTTAACCAAACTATTTTAGCAAAACCAAATTAAAGATTTCTAACATTTCAGCTACCTGACATTTAGAAATAGTCAACATAAAATTTTTGAGCCAGAAGTTATTATTTTAAGAAATAAATACATCAGTTTTTCTTCCATTCATAGCTTAACAATTCTTGAATGTATATGTCAGTTAGATAAAGTAAGTTTCAACTGATAAAGGTACATTAGAGGGAAAGAGCCAACAAATATAATTTTTAATTTATGTTCATTCATTTTGGTGGCTGTGTACTATTCCACAGTACCTTTTATGTAACTATTTTAAGTAGGAGTATTAAAGTTATCTGGCACATAATAGTACTTATTTAGAGAATTGTTTCTTAATCCATTAATTAATCAACTCATCAAGAATGTCTTTGAAAGAGTCATTGATGTTTAAAAAAATCCCATGTTAAAACAGTTTTATCTGTAAACAATTACATGGCATGGATTTCTCTCTTTGCCACTGCTTTCCAACACACACATACACACACTCACACTCACACATGCACACAAACTTTACAGTACCAAGGGCAACAATGCATTGAAATAAAATACCAATTCTGGGGATATAATGTACAGCGTGGTGACTATAGTTCATAATATTATATTATTTACTTGAAATTTGATAAGAGAGAAGAATTTTAAGTGTTCTCACACACACACACACACACACACAAATGAATATACACACATGAATGGTAACTATGAGTGGTGATGGATGCATTAATTAATTTGATATGGTCATCAGTATACAATGTATACATATATCAAATCGTTATATTTTCCACCTTAAATACATACAAGTTTCATTTGTCAATTAAATATTTTAAAATTTTAAGAAGAACGTAAAAAAGAAATAAAATATCAAGACCATGGCAATGATTATAGTTTTAAAGAATCCCAAATAGAGTTTGTATTTACAAAATACCAAATCATTAATTGATTTCATTAATTTATACAAACAACTGCTTGCTTAACAGCCAGTTTAGTTTCCTAACCGAATTGACTGTTCATTTTAGTTCAAATGTTTAATCTGGTAGCTTAATATAAATACTGTCCCAGTGTTTTCCCTATGGTTACTTTCAAGGTTACATTTCCCTCAGAGACTGAAGACATGCACCTACTGAACAAAGTATGCTAACCTTTCAGCAGACACAGAGGTAATTCTGGTGTGTTCAACAGTGATTTGACTCCCGTCACATATGTCTGAAGAGCAAAGGGCTATGTTGAAAGAAACTGTCTAGAGAGTAAATGTTTCAAATTCTCTTGAAAATTCAAACAATCCTGCAAAGGACAGGAATGGTAGAAAAAGAAATATCAGGTGAATAGGTTCTGGAGACTCTATTAGTTTGTAGAAGAAAAAGATGCCAAATGTGAAATATAAATCATTAGTTGAACCAGAACATGAAATGAGTGTGTTTTGTGGAGACGTGCTGCTATGAATGTTACTGTAAAATTTCAGAAAGCCATTCAATTATGCCTGACAGCTTTTAAAACCCTGCATCTTTAGTTAAATCAAAATGTATTTACTTATTTATTATGAAATAAACTCTGTTGACATGTGTCATTGGAAAGTTTTTTGAAAACTTTCCTACTTAATCTCAGTATTCAGATATCGCATTTTGCAAATCATTCACCGCACCAAAATTAAAAGCTGGAGTAATATCTAAATCAGAAAATTCAAAGGAATGATTGACATACTTGAAAACCTCCTAGGACAAAGAAACCATGAAAGTAAAATAAAAAGTAAAAAAGTTTTAAAAGGCAAGCAAAAAGCATGTTGAAAATTTTTATAATGACATATAAAGCTAACATAAAGCAGACAAACCTAGGAAAATGGGCTGAGAGCTGGGTGTGTGGCACACACCTGTAGTCCTAGCTACTTGAGAAGCTGAGGTGAGAGGATCATCTGAGCCCAGGTGGTTGAGGCTGCAGTGAGCCGTGATCACGCTATTGCACTCCAGCCTGGGTGACAGAGTGAGACCTTGAATCTAAAAAGATATTTAAAAATGTTTAAAAAGGGCTGTGAATACAATTGGAGAATCTGGAGAAAAAATAGAAATTGTCAATAAACATTGGAAAAGATAACCTGACTAATAATCACAGACGTAAAAAGTAAAATATCAATTTGATATTATTTTGATTATTAAGGTAATAAAGAAAAAAAGAATAGCATCTATAATTGGCAGCATGTGGATAAACTAGGACTTTCGCACATTGGGGTATATATGAAAGCAAAAATTTGTAAAAGCAGGGAAATGATTCTTCTTTTAGGTCAAGAATAAAAGCAATCTTTCTTCGCTGCGAGCTTCCAAGATGACAAAGAAAAGAAGGAACAACGGTCGTGCCAAAAAGGGCCACGGCCATGTTCAGCCTATTCGCTGCATGAACTGTGCCCAATGCGTGCCTAAGGACAAGGCCATTAAGAACTTCGTCACTCGAAACATAGTGGAGGCCACAGCAGTCAAGGACATTTCTGAAGCGAGTGTCTTTGATGCCTATGTACTTCCCAAGCTCTATGTGAAGCTACATTACTGTGTGAGTTGTGCAATTCACAGCAAAGTAGTCAGGAATTGATCTCGTGAAGCCCGCAAAGACCGAACACCTCCACCCCGATTTAGACCTGCAGGTGCTGCCCCATGACCCCCACCAAAACCCATGTAAGGAGCTGAGTAAAAGATTGAAGACAACTATTCTCTGAAGAAAAATAAAATGGAGATTGTACTTGATATTGCCTATTAAGTGTATCTGTGCCAGATAGGGTGGGGATTTTGTGTGTGTTAGACCAAGTACGATGTAACAAGTAGTATTTTCATGGGGAGGAAAGCTTATTTATGTAATCAATTGTTTTTGTTGCGGGGGAGGGGTGGGAGGAGATGGAGTCTTGCTCTGTTGCCCAGGCTGGAGTGCAATGGCGCTCTCTCAGCTCACTGCAACCTTTGCCTCCTGGGTTCAAGCGATTCTCCTGCCTCGGCTTTCCAAGTAGCTAGGATTAGAGACATGTGCCACCACACCCAGCTAATTTTTTGTATTTTTAGTAGAGATGGAGTTTTACTGTATGTATTAGCCAGGCTGGTCTGGAATGCCTGACCTTAGATAATTCAACCCTTAGGCTTCCCAAAGTGCTGGGATTACAGGTGTGAGCCACCGTGCCTGGCTGTTCATTTAAATTAAACCTTGTTTGCAGTCATGTCCTTGGCCTCACAACTTGCATAAGCTGTGTGAAATAAAAAGTTTAGGCATCTGTAAAAAAAAAAAGAGTAAAAGTAATCTGATATATACCTCTAATATAAACGTCTCTCTCAGTACTGCTTTTGTTGTATCCCGTAGGTTTTGGTATGTTGTGTTTCTGGTTTCATTCACATCTAGAAAATTTTTCATTTTCTTCTCAATTTCTTCAAGGACCCATTGTTCATTTAAAACCATCCTATTTAGTTTCCATGTACATACATATCTGAGAAAAGTATGGATTCGGTTCCTGACCACTGTAGCAAATATTGCAATAAAGTCTAGAGACTAAGCGTTTTGAATTCTCTCAAAAATTCAAACAATCCTGCAAAGGACAGATATGGCAGAAAAAGGATTAAATCTTATTTTAGATAAAGTGAGTTACAATATTTTGATTTCTCAGTACATATAAAAGTTATGTTTACACTATACCACAGTCTATGAAGGGTACAATAGCATTATGTCTTTGAAAAAGTACATACCTTAATTTAAAATACTTTATTGCTACAAAAAAAACCAAAAAGCTAACAATCAGCTGAGTCATCAGCAAGTCGTAATCTTTCTGGTAGAGGGTCTTGCCTCAGTGCTGACGGCTGCTGACTGATTAGAGTGGTGGCTGCTAAAGGTTGGGATGGCTGTGTCCATTTCTTAAAATAAGACAGTGAAGCTTGCTTGACCCTTCCTTTTGTGAAAGATTTCTCTGTAGCATGTGATGCTGTTTGATAGCATTTTACCCACAGTCAAACTTCTGTCAAAATTGCAGTTAATCCTCTCAAATCCTGCCACTTCATTATCAACTAAGCTTATATGATATTTTAAATTATTTGTTGTCATTTCAACAATGTTTACAGCATCTTGACCAGAAGTGGATTCCATCTCAAGAAACCACTTTCTTGGCTCATCCATAAGAAGGAACTCCTCATCTGTTAAAGTTTTATCATGAGATTGTAACAATTCAGGCATTTCTTCAGGTTTCACTTCTAATTCTAGTCTCTAGCTATTTCTATCACATCTGTAGTTGTCTCCTCAACTGAAGACTTGAACCTCTAGAAGTCATCCATGAAGGCTGGAATCAAGTTCTTCCAAATTCACAGTAATATTGGTTGATATTTTGACCTCCTTCCATGAATCACAAATGTTCTCAGTGGAATCCAGAATGGAGAATCCCTTCCAGAAGGTTTTCAATGCACATTGTCCAGATACATCTGAAGAATCACTATCTATAGCAGATATAGCTTTGTGAAATGTATTTCTTATATAAGACTTGAAAGTTAAAATGACTCCTTGATCCATAAGATGCAGAATGGATGTTGTGTTCGCATGCATAAAAACACTAGGCCAGGTGAGGTGGCTCATGCCTGTAATCCCAACACTTTGGGAGGCCAAGAGGGCAGGTCATGAGGTCAGGAGAGCGAGATCATCCTGGCCAACATGGTGAAACTCCATCTATACCAAAAATACAAAAAATTAGCTGGGTGTGGTGGCCCGTGCCTGTAATCCCAGCTACTTGGGAGGCTAAGGCATGAGAAACGCTTGAACCCAGGAGGCGGAGGTTGCAGTGAGCTCAGATTGTGCCACTGCACTCCAGCCTGGGAGATAGAGCAAGACTCTGTCTCGACCAAACAAACAAAGAACACATTAATCTCCTTACGCGTTTCTATCAGCACTCTTGGGTGATTAGGTACATTGTCAACAAGCAGTCATATTTTGAAATGAACCATTTTTCTCCGAGCAGGTCTCAGCAGTGGGCTTAAAGTAATCAGTAAAGCATTCTTACACAGATGTGCTGCCACTCAGAATTTGTTTTTCCATTTCTGGAACATAGGAAGAGAGGATTTAGCTTAATTCTTAAGGTCCCTAGGATTTTTAGAATGGTAAATGAGCACTGGCATCAGCTTTAAGTCACCAGCTGCATTAGCCCCTAACAAGGGAGTCAATCTGTCCTTTGTAGTTTTGAGGCCAGGCGTTGACTTCTCCTCTCAAGCTATGAAAGTGCTAGATGGCATCTTCTTCCAGTATAAGGCTGCTTGTCTACACTGAAAATCTGCTATTTAGTGTAGCCACTCTCATCGATGATCTTGGTTACATCTTCTGGATAACTCGCTGCAGCTTCTAGATCCGCATTTGCTGCTTGCTTCACCTTGCATTTTTATATTATTGATATGCCTTCTTTCCTTAAATTTCATGAACCCACCTCTGCTAGGTTCCAACTATTCTTCTGCAGCTTCTTCACCTCTCTCAGCCTTCATGTAATTGAATAGAGTTAGGGCCTTGCTCTGGATTAGGCTTTGGTTTAAGAGAGTGTTGTGGTAGTTTTGATCTTTTATCCATGCCACCCAAACTTTCTCCACAGCAGCAATAAGGCTATTTTG
This sequence comes from Cacajao melanocephalus, assembly GCA_963573385.1. Classification (NCBI taxonomy): domain Eukaryota; kingdom Metazoa; phylum Chordata; class Mammalia; order Primates; family Pitheciidae; genus Cacajao; species Cacajao melanocephalus. The sequence goes on along the minus strand of CAUYLG010053941.1, from coordinate 20,970 downwards.
CTTTCTTATCATTTGTGTGTTCACTTGGAGTAGGACTTGTAGCACGTTTAACTTCCTTAAGAACCTTTCCTTTGCATTCATGACTTAGCTAAGGCACAAGAGGCTTAGCTTTCAGCCTGTCTCAGTTTTGGACATGCCTTCCTCACTAAACTTAATCATTTCTAGATTTCGTTTTTGTTGTTGTTGTTGTTGTTGTTTTTAAGACAGAATCTTGCTCTGTCACTTAGGCTAGAATGCAATAGTCTGATCTCAGCTCACTGCATCCTTAGCCTTCTGGGTTCAAGGGATTCTCTGCCTCAGCCTCTCAAGTAGCTGGAATTACAGGCATGCACCAACACACCTGGCTAATGTTTGTATTTTTAGTAGAGACGGGGTTTCACCATGTTGGCTGGGCTGGTTTTGAATTCCTGACCTCAGGTAATCCACCCACCTCGGCCTCCCAAAGTGCTGGGATTAAAAGTGTGAGCCACTGTGCCTGGCCAGAGCTGAACTTTTTAAGAGAAAGATTTGAAAAATTGGCTTTGCGTGTTAAAAGCCAAATCCTTGAGATGTTAAAAATAAATGGTAGATTTGGAAGCATAATGTCTGGACAGGCTTTTCCCCTTACTGGAGAGAGAAACAGGTTTATTTTTCACAGAGATGAGAGTAGTGGAGTTGACTGCGGGTGGTGGTCTCTGAGAAGAAACACAGTTCTCTGCTGACCTTTTGGCCAAGCTTTGAAGGTGGGATGAGTAGGAACAGTAGAAATCCAATGAGTTTGGGTGAGGAACATTCATGGAGAAGGTACCTGTGTTTTACTTTTCTAGGTATAGCCCAGGAACACTACAGGACTTTTAAAGAAACTTCCTGTTCAGTATGTATTAATATATTAGTTTCCTGTGGCTGCTTAACAAACTACCACAAATTTGGTGGTTTAAAACAGTACATATTTATTATCTTATAATTCTAGAGGCCAGAAGTCCAAAATCAGTCTTGGTGGGCTAAACATTGAGACAGGTGAGAGAGCTTCATTCCTTCTAAAGGCTTGAAGGGAGGATCTGCTGTTCTTTGACTCTTCCGGCTTCCAGAGGCTGCCTCCATTCTTGGCCTCTGACTTCTTCCTCCATCTCTAAAGCCAGCAGCATAGCACCTTCGAATCTTTCTATCTCTGCTTCTACCATCTCACCTCCTTTTCTGCTTCTCACTCTCCTGCTTCCCTCTTATAAGGTCTCTTGTGATTACATTTGGCCCACCAGGATAATCCAGTATAATCTCTCCATACCAACATCTTTAATTTAGTCACACCTGCAAAGTCCCTTTCATCATGTAAGATAGTATATTCACAGGTTCTGGGGATGAGAATTTGAACATCTTTGGGAGTCATTATTCTGCATACTACCACATGTTACCCCTAACAGCAGAATAGCAATGACTGTTTGTTTTAAATGTGCCAGCAAATGGTCCCAAGAGTAACTTCAGTTTAGTGTGGGCTGAGAAGGCACAGATAGACTGATGGGCAGAATGTGAGAGGCCTTCTATTTGGAATAAGGAGGATGAAGAATGAGGAATCTGACAGGCATATGTCAAGGAATGATTCCAGCCTCTTCACAGATGTAGCAAGTATAGAGGACACTGTCCAAAGGACAGATGCAACTTTAGCCTCTCTGCTGTCCAGATGATTTTTACTTCACATCTGATTATTGAAAAATCAACCCGGGTGAAGGGATGGAGAAGAGAGAGAGAAAAAAATCTTGAAGTGATGAGATTAGGTCAAACCAGAGTAACCAAGAAAACAATGGAGTGACTGAGTTGATCATGAACTGGCCAGATTGACTTTTCTACTAGGTGTGGATCTGAAGAATAAATGAAGTAGCATTTTAGAAAGGTATGATTTTGTGCATCTTAGTAAATACTTTGAAACGCGTAAATAAAATATATATGTATTGATAGGGAAAGGTGTCAACAATATATTATTATATGAAAGAACCACATTATAAAACATGCTGTTGTTATATTCGAATTGTTATATTGTACTTACATGTGTTTATGCATAGAAAAGTGCCTTATTTATTTGCTTAGAGGTAAGGACTCATTACGTTGTGCAGGCTGGCCTTGAATTCCTGAGCTCAAGTGATCCGCCTGCCTCAGCCTCCCAAATAGTTGTAACTACAGGTGCAGGCCACCATGCCCAGCTAGAAAAATGTCCTACAGTTTACATTCCTATTTAGACATGGCTCCCTCTGGGTGATTAAGAGATTTTTTTGGTATACTTTTTATATTGATTCAATTTTAGATCTGCGCTATTGTCCTTACACGAAGCATGTACTATTTGACTAATCAGTGAAAACAGCAGAGTCATTTCCTTCTTACAAAAAGCGATGGTAAAAGATAGCATCATTTGTTTTAGATAGTAAAATAGTATGTAAAGAACACTGAACAAAAATTGTTGACCATCAAATGAGATCAAGCGTCCGTCTTCCAATTTACTAGTCATGTAACCTTGGGCAAGCTACCTCCAATTTCTGGGCCCCATCAGAAAACCAGGGATAATAATGCGTAGTGATACCAAATGGAAAGCAGTGGGCTTGACATTTAATGTGTTATTTAATTCTCAAAACAACTATTGATGTGACTATTATCATCCTATTACGTAAAATCAAATAAAGAGACTATGTACTGCGGCTCTTTGAAAAACCATGACAGAAACCTAAGATAGTCCTGCAACATAATCAAGAAATGCTTACAGTGCTCAGCGTAGAAATAGATGCCACATATAAGCTCTTCAAACAATATATTGATAAATTAATTTTCAGTATGAATATTAGGCTTTTCTAAAATGTTAAGCAATTTGAAATGACCCATGAGTTCTCTGCCTAAAGATAGCCTCCTTAAAACCAGACAACATTTCAGTGGTATACTTTCCTACCTGCTGGCAGCTTGGGCTCTTGATCGAAGCTTTGTTTTTGAGAAAGTTTGTTGTTCAGAGAGTTGAGTGAAAGTATTCATTATCAATTGTGTTTACTAAATTCAAGGTATTTGCTGTAGCAGCTCTGTGTGTGTTTGTAAACACATGAATATATATATGTTTTTATATATGTATGTAAACATATTATCATTTTTAAAGCTTAGCTATTATTAATTACCTAGTACTCTAGTTAAGATGAGATACATTAAGGATACAAATTAAGAAACTAGGATCAGGAATATGAACCAAGTATAAGGCTATATAAAGTAAAAGTGTCTGGAAATATTCCATAGAACCTAAATCGGAAAAACTAGTATAAATTCACCCTTTCTTATTAAAAACCTTTAAGGCTAGAAATATTTTAGCATTCAGAATTATTGGCTTTCAGGAAGCTACCTGAATGCGTATACCTTCTGTAATGTACTGATATATATTATATAACATCGCCAACAGGTCTGTGCCCTGTAATTAAGCACATTGTTACTTCTGCAGAAAAAGGAATGAATATTCATACTAAGTTGGATAAATAAAGCCTTTAAACAGCCTTGTATCCACTCAGGGAAAACTTTTTTCAGTTAATTAAACTCCATAATGAGAAATGAGGTGCTTCTGTTTTCTCCAAGTTGTTTTCAGGTTTTCATTTTCCTGCTCTTGATGATATGCTGAGAAGGGAAGGGCTTACGGTTGTAGAAAGAGATAATGTGAATGCACAGCATTGACTACTATCAGGAGCTTTATCACTAGTGGTGATGAGAAAGTTGTCTATAGGGAGAGAATTTCTTCCTTCACAGCATCAATGTGCACTCCCGAGATGAATAAAATGTTCCAGTGTTATTGGATGCAAAGAGTTGATCAACACTTTACTGTGTTAAGCTTTTAGAAGCCTTTAGTTTATACAAAAATCTAACTAACTCTTGACCTCTGCTCTCCGGGCTTCTGCTAATAGTAATGCTTATTATCTATATCAAGTTCTGATGACCTAGTTGCAATTATTTCTAGTGTTGATACACTTAGGACTGTAGATATTTTCATAATTTGAGTTATTATGTGAGTAAGGTGAGTAAAGGGTACATTTTTCCTGGACTTTGGATAAAATATTTCTATTAGCAATAGGCCAAACATAAATAGTGATAAGGTTGGAGAAAAGTTTTCAAGAAGTAGCTTAAAAATCTTGCTTCAAAAGGTAGCAGAAGGCTGGGCATGGTGGCTCACACTTGTAATCCCAGGACCTTGGGAGACCAAGGCCGGTGACTCTCTTGAGTCCAGCAGTTTGAGACCAGCCTGGGCAACATGGAAAAATCCTGTCTCTATAAAATATACAAAAATTAGCTGGGCATAGTGGCATCCATCTTTAGTCCCAGTTACTTGGGAAGCTGAGGTGGGAGAATGCTTGAGATCAGGAGGTCGAGGCTACAATGAGCAGAGATTGTACCACTGTACTTCAGCCTGGGCAAAAGAGTGAGACCCCATCTCAAACAATAACGACAACAAAAAGGAAGTGGATATCTAAGTATTTATGTCAACACTTAGGATATAATAATGGATGGAATATCCATGAAAGAGATTACAATGAGAAAGGATACAGAAACGGTTTTAAACTTCTTCCCACTTGTCAATCTTCCAGCAATTCTGTCAACCTGGATCCAGCTATGATTAAAGAGAATAGGCATGTTATATTCATCTAAGTGTGAGTAAGGAGCCTTACAATTGAAGGTTAATGAGAGCAAAAGTTTGGCAGACCCTCCCAAAAACCTCAAAAGGAAAGAATGGGAAAACTGAGACCCAGTAAGGTTAGATGACTTGTACTAGGATTATGTAGATATAAATGATAGTGCCTGCAGGCTTATCTAGTTCAAACAACGAAGTGAAAACGACAACTTGGGAAGACAGAGAATTGTATTCAATATACTCTCTAGCGAGCTTCTGGTGATAGCTATACTTTTTAAAGTTATACATATGGAAACATATTTTGTGGGGATGATTTTTAAAGCATAGAATCAGTGTCAATTTATGATCAGGAGAAACGGACTGAAATAGAAGAAGGGAAAACCTAAGAATAATGAAAACAAAGTAAGCTTTTCTCCCCACCCTCCATATAGTCTGCACAGACATTATTTCTGTAGTTCTGGAATGGGAAGAAGTTACACAACTGTGTGCAATACCCATCCAGTGTGACAACAGAGTGGGAGATCAAAATCTCCTAACCCAATGGCAGTTTTTGTTTCTGGTGACAGTGCAAAGAGCCAACAAAACTCTCATTTACCAGCCAGTTTAAATTACTTTCTTGAGACAGACTTTAAGAGTAATTTGATCCCTAATCTGTGCTAGCAAAAATACACCATTGTGCCTCTGTGTGTTTTATTTACTCTTCCTGGATTTCAAATCATATACCCACATTCACCTTCACAAACACACACAATAACCCACACAAAATATATTTGGAATATGACTTTTCCAGATCTAATCACAAATGATAGATTTTTTAATGGGGGAGATACAGGCACTGTGGGGAATAACAGCTTATGCCAACTGGTCTTCTTAAACAGATGCTTGACCTTAGAGTGGGCTCATTAAGTGTTTTCTTACACAATTGGCTCTTTATTAACATGGTGGACAAAATTAATTTTTGAATATACGTATTTGTTAAATTTTTTATTCCTAATATGTTATACGCCTGAAATGAAAAAGAGAAAGTTGAATTAGATGTTGAACTGAGTGTTCAGTCATGATACACAGTAAGTCAAATTCACTGATGGCAACACACAGCAAGAAGTCACAGGAAGGGTAAAACCTCATGGATTTGATTACACCTGACGTATATGCCTAGCTTGATGTAGTAACAACAATAAAATATTCAATAAAATAAATTTTAAAAATTGATCTGGGCATCAAGAGATATAAACTTATTTTAGTTAGATTTGTGATCTCCTGTTTTTCCCTCTCCAAATATGGAAAAATTTTATATGCCAACAGGATAAAAATTGTGAGAAAAAAAATTTTTTTTTGAGACAGTCTCGCTTTGTTGCCCAGGCTAGAGCAGCGCAATCTCAGCTCACTGCAACCTCCGCCCCTCCTCTCATCCCGGGTTCAAACAATTCTCCCACCTCAGCTTCCCAACTAGCTGGGATTACAGGTGCGCAACACCACATTCTGCTAGTTTTGTATTTTTAGTAGAGACGGGGTTTCATCATATTGACCGGGCTGGTCTTGAACTCCTGATGTCAAGGGATCCACCTGCCTTGGCCTCCCAAAGTGCCAGGATTACAGACATGAGCCACTGTGCCTGGCAGAGAAAATTATAAACAGAAGTGTCTTTAAAACATGACTTGTCCTCTGTATGCCTAGAGTACATTAATACTACTGGACAGTGAAAAACTACTAGATTAGAATATAATGGTCTGAGGGTTACTATTCTAAAGAGCTCATTAAAATTGATAAGAAAAACACTGAGACCTCAATATGAAAATGAGCAAAGGACATGAATAAACAATACATACCAGTGAAGATAATTAGCAAGCAAACATATGGGAAAATGTTTAACCTTGCTAGTTATCAAAGAAAAACAAGCTAAAATCATTGGGTTAATATCCTACACCACTTAAATGGGTAAAAAAAAAATGATATTCTGGTGAGTTCTACCAAATATTTGTGAGTAATTAACATTAATCCTTCACAAACTCTTCCAAAAAAATAGAAGAGGAGGAAATGCTTCCCAACTCATTTTATGAGGCCAGTATTATCCTAATACTGAAATCAGACAAAAATACCATAAGAAAAGAAAACTACAGATCAATGTCTCTTATGAATACAGATGCAAACATTCTCGACAAAATACTAGCAAACCAAATCTAATAACATATAAGAAAGATTAAAGGCTGGACGTCGTGGCTCATGCCTGTAATCTTAGCACTTTGGTAGTTAAAGCAGGAAGATTGCTTAAGCCCAGGAGTTGGAGACCAGCCTGGGCCTCATAGCAAGACCTTGTCTCTACTAAAAATAAAAATTTAGCCACATGCAGTGGCATGTGCCTATAGTCCTAGCTACCTGGGAGGATGAAGCAGGAGGATCACTTGAGCCTAGGAGTAGAGGCTGTAGTGAGCTATGATTGTGTCACTACACTCTAGCCCGGATGACAGAAAGAGACCTTGTCCCTAAAAACAACAACAATGACCAACAAAACAAAACACAATAACAGATCATACACCATGACCAAACAGGCTTTATCCCAGGTAACCAATGTAATAGACCACATTAACAGAATGAAGGGGGCCAGGTGTGGTGGCTCAGGCCTGTAATCCCAGCACTTTGGGAGGCCAAGGTGGGTGGATCACTTGGGGTAAGAAGCTCGAGACCAGCCTGGCCAACATGGTGAAACCCCATCTCCACAAAAAATACAAAAAAATTAGCCAGGCATGGTGGTGTACCCTGTAGTCCCAGATACTTGGGAGGCTGAAGCAGAAGAATTGCTTGAACCCAGGAGGCAGAGGTTGCAGTGAGCCGAGATCACACCACTTCACTCCAGCCTGGGTGACAGACTGAGACTCCATCTTGAAAAAAAAGAAACACACACACAAAAACAGAATGAAGGGGGAAAAAAATTCCTTACAATCTCTCAATAAATATAGAAAAGCATTAAGAACACATAACACTTTTTCATGAAAAAAAAAAAACAGTGAACTAAAAATAGAAGAAAATTACCTCAACGTAATAAAGGCCATCTATAAAAACCCATAGCTAACATAAAAACTAATGGTGAAAGACAGAATGACTTGTTCCTAAGATCAAGAATAAGAATATCTGCTCTCATCAGCTCTATTTGATATTGTACTAGTGGTACTAGTTAGAGTTAGTAGGCAAGAAAATGAAACAAAAGACATTCAGATTGGAAATGAAAAAGCAAAACTGTCTCTATTGCAGAAGACATAAATCTAAAGAAAGCCACAAAAAAACTATAATAACTAATAAATGAGTTTAGCAAGGTAACAGGCTATAAGAGCAACATAAAAATATCAATTGTATTTATGTAGACTATAAATGAGCAATTTACAAATGAAATTAACAAAGCAATTACATTTATGAAAGCATCAAAAAGAATAAAATACCGACAAATAAATTCAACAAAGACATGAAAGACTTGTACACTGAAAACCAGAAAACATCATTGAAAAAGTTAAAGAAGACCTTAATAAATGGAAAGGCAATTCATGCTTCTGGATTGGAATACTTACTATTATTAAGACAACAATACAATTCACATTAACCTGCAGATGCAATACAATGCCTGTCAAAACCTCAAGCTGCCTTTTTAGGGGAATAAACTGACAAGCTGGTTGTAAAATTCCTATGGAAATTCAAAGAACCTAGAATAGCCAAAATATTCTTGAAAAAGAACCAATTTGGAGGACACACACTTTTTGATTTCAAGGTTTACTACAAAGACAGAGTAATAAAGACAACGTGATAGATGGCATAAGGATAGAAATATAGATCAATGGAATTAAATTGAGAATCCAGAAATAAATCCTATACTTACGGCAACTGGCTTTTGACAAGAGCGCCAAAGTGATTCAATGAAGAATAGTCTTTTCAACAAATGGTGCTGGATAGCTACATGAAAAAAATAAAGTTGGACTCTACCTCACACAAAAATTAACTCAAAATGGTTTGTAGATCTAAGTGTAACAGCTAAAATTATAAGAGTATTAGAAGAAAACATAGGCAGTAAATCTTTGTGACCCAGGAGTAGAAAATGGTTTCTTAGATATGACATCAAGCATAAAACTGACAAAAAGAAGAAAATAAATAAACCGAACTCCATCAAGATTTAAAACTTTTGTGCTTCAGAAGATATCATTAAGTAAGTGAGACGACAATGCCAGAAATGGGAGAAAATACTTGCAAATCATATATCAAGTTCCTGACAAGGGACTTTTATATAGAATATGAAAAGAACTCTTACAACTTAGCAATAAAAAGACAGATAACTTGGTTAAAACATGGACAAGAATTCAGATAGACATTTTGCAAAGAAAGATACACAAATGTCCAATAAACACATGGAAAAATGCTCAACATCATGAATCATTAGGGAGATGTAAATTAAACCATAATCAGTTCAAATACTGCTTCACATGTATGAGGACTGTTATAACCAAAAGAACAGACAAATGTTGACAAGGATATGGCAAAATTGGAGCGCTCATACATTGCTGGTAGTAATGTAAAAAGTGAAGCTGTTTTGGAAAACAGTTTAGCAATTTCTCATGAAGTTAACCCAGAAATAGTTGCAGTTACTGAGTTATAGTTAACCCAGAAATAATTATAGTTACCTGAGTTACTATAACTCAGAAATTCCACTCCTAGTTATATGTCCAAAAGAATTTGAAACATTTCCACACAAAAACTGTATACAAATGTTCGTAGAACATAATAGCCAAAAGTGGAAGCACCTCAAATGTCCATCAACTGATGAATCAATGAACAAAATGTATCTCCACACAATGCAGTATTATTTGGCCATGAAAATTAATGAAGTATTAACTCATGCTACAACATGGATAAACTTAAAATATATTAGGCTCAATGAAAGAAGCCATTCATAAAAGGTCACATATTGCATGATTTCATTTCTGTGAATAGGCAGATTCATGGAGATGGAAAATAAATAGAGGTTGTCACGATCTGGGAGGAAAGGAAAATGGGGAGTGGCTCCTAATGGATATGGGTGATGTATGAACAGTATCTCAACAAATCTGTTCTTTAAGTAAGTTGTATCATTCATTGTTGTCAAGACTGGTGAAATTGGCGCAATTACATATTACTAGCAGCTTAGAAATTGTACAATTATTTTCTAAGGCTTAGAAATCAGTACAATTATTTTCTAAGGCAAATTTGACTATACTTTCCATGAGATGTACAAGTCTTTCCAGCCAGTAATCCTGCCCCTGGGAATTTAACCACGCTCAGTGCTGAAACCATGAAGAAAGCTATATGCCTGAAGATTAACTCTTTATAATACTAAAAAACTGAAAACCTCAAGTATTGTACAAAATGAAGATACTTACCACTTTATCAATTCAACGAATTTTTCAAAAAATCTATGATCATTTGTTAAGTAAAAATGTTTTATATTACATTTTAAAATATTTATACCTACAGACAAGGATTGATAAAGAACATGAACCCAGGAAGATAAGGGGCCTGTTAGCTTGCTATAATCATTGGGATCCCTCTCCTGTATTTTTATATTATTTTTGTGATGATTGTGAAAGTATCACAGTGTTCTTTGCCATTATGATGCTGTTATATTGAAAATGTTTTAAAAATATTTTAAAGATGATTTTAGAACGCTTTTAAAAATTATGCTTGTGGGTGAAAAATGTGTGGGTACCCTGGATATCTAGAAGATGATTCTAACCAGGAGAAAACATCAGGAGATCATAGTCACATTGGAAGATCTAGCTGACTCCAATGAAGAAGTGTGAGGAGCCTACCTTTCCTGAAGAGCAGCTTGCCAGGACTTTTCCCCTGGTGGAACAGTCAGGCTGGTGGGGAGAAGTGAGCCCCTCCATCAACAAAGTGTAGGACCATAGACTTGTGAACCCTTAGAAGGAAATTTGTGATAATAGGAATGGTAACCCCAAGGAATGCTTCTTATGGGAATCAATGACTAGAGCACAACGCTGGATCTTAAAAAACACAATAATTATACTTTTAAGTAGTGATATAACATGTTTTTATAATTTTTTAAATTAAAGCATGACTATTAGCCAGGCACAGTTTCTCACACCTGTATTCCTAGCACTTTGGGAAGCCGAGGTGGGCAGATCACCTGAGGTCAGGAGTTTAAGAGCAGCCTGGACAACGTGGGGAAACCCCATCTCTACTAAAAAATACAAAAATTAGCCAGGCATGGTGATGGGTGCCTGTAATCCCAGCTACTCGGGAGACTGAGCCAGAAGAATTGCTTGAACCTGGGAGGCAGAGGTTGCAGTGAGTGGAGATCATGCCACTGCACTCCAGCCTAGGCAACAGAGCGAGACTCTGTCTCAAAAAATAAATAAATACATATATAAATAAAATTAAAGCATGGCTATTTATACATTTATATATGGTAAAGTACACAAATCTAAAGTCTACAACTAGGAGAATGTTTATATAACTATGAATTCATTTTGCCAGTATTCAGATCAAGAGAGACCTTTTGGTGTCACCAGCAGCCTGCTCATGCCCACTTGCAGTTGATACCACTGCTGAAGGCAACCAGTATCTGACCTGTATCTCCGTAGATTAGGTTTGCTGCTTTTGAATTTCACAAATATGGCATTACTCAGTACATACTCTTTTGCATCTCCCTTTTTCTTTCTTAACATTATGTCTGGGGAATCCATCCATTATGTGCATGAGGCTGGAAGTGATTGTTTTTCATTGTCACTGGAGTTATGGTTTCTGCAATCTGCTTCCTGCAGAACATAGAAGTTAGTGCATTTCCTTCTGTTTAAATTTCACTGTGATATAAAATAAGTGCATGGTTAAATAAACTATTTTAAGAGGAGAAAGTTTGTTTGAAAGTCATTTAAAAGCATTTGACTACAACGGAATGGCAGATGTAGTCAGCTAGAGAGCTGTCACTTCTGAGTAAATGAAATGGGCAGATGTTTGGGAAAATCGGGTGTGGTAATCCTGTGGAGGTTGGCAGAGCTACAAAGCAGAGAGATAATGAGTTGGCCAAAATGGTAAACAAAGGAGTCTTGCACTCCTGGGAGGGATTGCAGGAAGCACACAGCGATCCTAAAGCCCTTTGGACTCCTGGGTTTGAGGCAGACGCAGTGCAATTCCAGTGGTCTCTCTGTTATACTGTAAGCCCATCTCACCTGTTTCAGACACCTGAGGGAATGAAGAGGAAAAACTTTCTTTACAGTTTCAGATGTCAGCAAGCTGCTGTTTGCAAATTCCAGGCTTCCAGACAACAGCAGGCAGAGTTTGCTCAGGAAATAAAAAATAGTTTCCTAACTGCTGTAAACCATGTTTTAGAGCTTGCTCTGGGAGGATATCAGAGGTTAGATTAAATTGAATAACATTAGTAATAGTAATGATAATATTAATAGTGTAAGTCTGTTCTTATCTAAGAGGGGAGATTGGGGCTGTTGTTTTCTGTATCCACAGCTGATAACCTTCTCAGTCGTTTCTTTCTCTCTCTGCATTGACTTTCCCTCTGAGTTTTCTGTACTGAATCTTTATTTCCTAGAAAGGTAAGGTAATTACTAACTTTTAAATCTACAGAAGCTGGCAAATAATCTTGCTGGCTGCTTGCCAAGCCAGCTTCTACTGACATACAAAAATTCTTTGTTTGTCATAACTAAACATATTAAGATATATAGAAAATATTTTAAAGTTAAATAGTTTCACTTTCTTCATAATTAAGGTAAAACAAAGTTATCTTCTACTGTAAGTTAGCACTCTGTCACTAATGTCTGTGTGACCTTGGAGAAGGGCTTTCTTGTGTCTAAGTTTCCTCAATCATAAAACTGTGAGCCTAAATTAAGAGATCTTTAAAGTGCATTTTGAAATATTAACATAATTTCTAAATATTTTTAATAGTAATATAATTTTTAAATCAAGTCATGTAGAGAAACTAAAAAAATAAATTCTCCTTTGATATTAGACTTAGCCTTACATGAACATTAATTCCAAGCAGCAAACATTCAGTTTAACTGGGAATTATGTTCTGTTCGAGTTTGGGTGCTACGTTTGGAGATCATGACATACCCTCACTAAAGCAGCATGTGAACACCAGGAAGAAAAATAACAATTACTTCTTGAAAAAGAGTGTTGAGATCATGATCAGAGACTGGTCTTTTTGGTTGAGATATAGAAAGTGCCAAATGTCAGATAACATTCGATTAATTTGAGATCCAGAGAACATTTGGGTCAAGCCAACAAATTTATCTTTATTTGAGCTCTTAGCAACCTGTATGGCAGGTGTTTATTACTACTGGACAAGTGCCTTCTGTTTATCTGGAAAGCGTTCCCTGAGACATGAGTCTCCATTATAAGGTGTGACATGAAGTGGTAAGAAGTTGTCATGCAAACCCATGTCGTAAGGAACCACGTTTTATTAGGAGGAGATGTTCATGATGAAGAATTTCTTAGACAAAATGTAGACTAGACTCATGTTTAAATCACCCCCAATTATAAGATCACCAGAGAAAATGTGTCATCGTCCTCCATGGACTTGTGCTTATTTCAGGCAAAATTATTTCTGATGCGTATCCCTCCTTTCTTGGTGCCTGATAAATAATAATTCCAGCTGTCAAGTTCTGATGCAAGAGATGGAAATTCCATTTTTCTTTTCTTCCACAGGAAACACAAAGATCCTCCATGCAATCTTCTGGGCTATAGTCATTTAGTATGATTTATGTATTTCTTGTATGTTTCTTTCTTTTTAAATCTGTAAGTATATTCTTTTGTTTTATTGGGCTATTTATTCTCTTGACATCCTTGGATGTGAGTTAATGGAACCATGATAAAAGGATAGAGAAGTAGAACAAACAAGCCTGATGGTATAGATTTAGGAGTACCTGACAGATTAGGGATAGCAAGGAGAGGAACAAAAGATAAAATCACCTGATTCACATGCACGGGGATGGTCCAAAAAAAACTAGTGCTTGAAGTTTCACTACGCTGTAACTCTGGAAAAGAAACACAGGAAAGATTAGGTTATTATTAAAGCAATTGAGAAAAAAGTGTTTGTTTTTCTTTTAAAAATTAATTTTGATATACAAAATCTAAAAGCTTAATCTACGAGCCTGGAACAATGCTTTGTGCTCAATGGGCATTTTATAGACATTTGTTACTTAATGTCAGGGGAAGAGTTTATGAATGTGAGAACAATGGAATGGAGTGGACACACAACGGTGATTTTATCTGCACAGAAGAGTATCCACTCCCGTTCTGGCCATGCCCCATCCGTGTGGCTGAGATTGGAAGCTGTCATCTGCCTACAGATACCGCTGTTGGTGAGTGATGTAGAAATGGAAACCTAAATTAAAATAATCCTAGTGCCTTCCCTCCATGGTAATTGGCCCAAAGAAGAACACTTAACATAAGCTGAGCCAATTGGAGTACCTCCCCGGATTTTCCAAGTTGGAACCATGGAAAGTGATAAAACTGGTATAACATAAGCTTAAAAACTGCCGGTGGCTACTGTTCCTTGCTCCATACTCAGGAGGAAATGAGTCTGAGATGGTGAAGTGAACCTGTGGATAGAGTTAAGAGCGGAAAGAGTCCTGACCACATTTGACCCTGGTTCCAGCTGTCCACTAATCCAGTTTTATCCCTGCCTTTTATAATATTTGGTCACTTGAGCCAACACTGTCCCATGAAAGAGTTTTAACTAGCACAAGGAAAAATTAAACTTGAACAAGATAGATTTGGGAGTAATCTAGGCTCTAAGCAATGGGAGGTAAAGGATTATGACATTCATGTTTATAATCACAGTGCATAAAATAGTGCTTGGTACGCAGTTGGCAGTCAATAACTCTACAGTTTTTCAAAATATATTTATTAAGTGTCTGGAGAACATGCTAATTACTGAGAATAAAATAGTGAGCAAGACAAATGCAGTCCTTGCCCTTAAGAAGCTTTCAAATGGAAAGCACAGAGAAGACGATAACTGGCAATTGTATTATAATAAAAAGTAATACTTTCTTTTTAAGAGACTGGGTCTTACTCTGTCTCCCACACTGGAGTACAGAGGTGTGATCATAGCTCACTTTAGCCTCAAACTCCTGAGGTCAAGCCATCCTCCCACCTCAACCTTCTAAGTAGCTGGGACTACAGGCATATGCCACTGCTCTTAGCAAATTTTTTTTTACTACTTTTTATAGAGATGATGTCTTACTATGTTGCCCAGGCTGGACTTGAACTCCTGGCCTCAAGAGATCCTTCTGCCTCAACCCCCAAAGTGTTAGGATTATAGGCATGAGCCACTACCCTGGCCAAGTAATACTTTTTTGATAGGGAAAATATATGATTAGTTATAGCTTTGGTGTGACAAGTAGATAGCCTAGCTAATCCAAGTTAAAAAGGGAATTATTAGGTAATGGGTTTTCTCACAGAACACAAGAGGAGGAATGCAGCCTGACTTTTGGGAGGACAGGGACTGGGAACTGGAGTCATTGTCTCCCTAGGAAATGTTCTTTCTGACTCTTCTCTCTGCTTCTCCTTTTCTTCTTCAAAAAACTGTCTTATTCGCTCTCCAGACCAAGTGCTGTTGTAAAACTGGTCACAGCTTTTAAGTACAGACCTGTCCAGAGAAGACAATTGTATTGACCAGAATTCCCCTAGGAATATCTACTCTTGAAAGTAATGTTTCAATAAGCTCTTTGATTAGCTGATTGCCTTAGTGGGTGAGCCCTCAGGGCATGCTCAGGTCTGAAAAGATGATTGCTGTAAATTGCTATGCACAAAACAAGGAGGAGAATTAGTGTGGCCCAGGAGAGAGAAAGAGCTGGGAAGGAGAGAAAGAGGGGAGGGACTGAATGAACTCTCTCCCCTCCATTCCATTTATAGCAAAGACTATTACAATTATAAGATACTGGGGATGATAGATATTTTACTGGAAACTAACAAAAGAGCTGAGTTGTGTGGGTTGCAGCAAAATAAGACAGTATTGGGAGCAGGGACAACCAAGTCACACACGCTGAAGGCTTAGCCACCTGGAGAGACTGAATCATTCTCTTTGTTAAATTTCGGATTGCCAGGAAAGAATTCTGGTTGGTTTATCTTGGGACAAGTGGCGCTGATAGAAGAGTGGGATTATGTACAAAATGACTGTTGGATCCACATTTATGTTGGGGTGGGCTGGGGTGTTACCAGTGGAACGTATCTGAGTTACTGGTGGCAAATCTGTATGAGTTTGCAGCAACCTCATTCTTGCCTACTCAGAAGAAAGAATTCCACTGAGGGGAATAAGGCAGAAAAACAGACCAAGGCAAGGTTCAGAGCAGGAGTGGAAGTTTATTTAAAAAGGTTTTAGAATAGGAAAGAAAAGAAAGTACACCTGGAAGAGACCCAAGCAGGCAACTTGAAGGACAAGTGCAGCATTTAACTTTGATCGTAGGACTTTAAAGCCTGGCCCACTTCTGATGTCTTCCATCCCTTCCCTTTCCCATGATTCTTCCCAAATGCACAGTGCCCTCCTTACCCTTGTGTGTTTAGGACATTGTATGCATAGCCATCTGAGGCTTTCTTCCCTTTTCTGATGGAGTGCCACCAGAAGGTCATACTCCTCCATTTTGTCTAGTAATGCGCACACGCAGGAAGTTGCTTTTTCTCACATCTGCATTCAATCAACACTTAGGTGCAACAGATGTAGACCATCAGGAAATGGCCTCTCCCTGGCACTGGCTGCCAATTTATCACTTTTATAGATGCAATGTGATAATCGCCAAACCATCAGTCAACATTCTTGGTAGAGGGGAGAGAGCCCTCTCCTGCCCTGCTCATGCCTAACTTCCTATAACAGAGGGACAATTAAAGGAATTTCTTGTGAACTGGCCAGAGCTTTAAAAGGTCTTCAATACAGGACAAAAATGGGTGTCCAGAATATATGTGGGAGAAACATCTCATCCAAGCTAAATATACTTTGAGTGAAAGAATTTAGCCAGGCACGGTGGCTCATACCTGTAATCCCAGCACTTTGGGAGTCTGAGGCAGGCAGATCATGAGGTCAGGAGACCGAGACCATCCTGGCCATGGTGAAACCTGGTCTCTACTAAAATACAAAAATTAGCCGGACTTGGTGGCATGTGCCGGTAGTCCCAGCTACTCAGGAGACTGAGGCAGGGGAATTGCTTGAACCCAGGAGACAGAGGTTGCAGTGAGCCGAGATTGCACCACTGCACTCCAGCCTGGTGAAAGAGCAAGACTCCAACACAAAAAAAAAAAAAAAGAATACACAGAACTTTCTTGGATGGCTTGGCAAAAGCTGTGATAGACACAGAAGAAAGACAAGCTATGGGTCAGTAGAAGTCTACAGTGAGAAAAAGATATGAGGTGAACAGAGAGTCAGGAGAATCCACGGTGTCAAGAAAAGTAGAAGCCAAGACAGAGAGAAACACTGGAAGCCTGTGGATGAAGACGGTGAAATAATGAGATATCACCATGTGGCAGCTGAAGAGTGTTCCAGTTCTCCTTGAGGTCTGACTTGGTGAGCAAAGGGCTATTATCCTGAGGCCTGGTTGTTTTGTCTAACTTTTGGATCTTTTTCTGTGTTTGTGTGTCTGTGTGATTGTGTATGTGTGATTGTGTATGTGTGTTTACTTTACCTATCTTCCTAATTTTTTAATGTATCCTTACAAATAACTCCTATTGCCTAGATGTCCTCTGCATGTTTATGATACTGAAAATCTGAGAGAGTTTAGTAACAAAACCACCAAGGAAGAAGGGATGGAAGAAAACAGAGAGGGAAAGAGAGAAAGTGAGAGAAAGAAGCAAGTGTGATCAGGGCTAGCATATTCATTCTTATTATTGAGTAAGAGCTAACTTCTGTCCTCCAATTGCTGTTTTTTTCTTATTTTGGTTTTCTTCCCCATCTCCACTTCTTTATTCTTGGTAATCTTTTCTCTCTTAGCCTCCAAATAAAAACCTAATCCTACCTATCTTTCTCCTTTCCTGTTCTATTTAGTTACGGTAATGATCAATGCTGTACAGATGCTCATCAGGTTACTCAACACTTGACTCATGCAAATTTGACCTTATACAAATTATCACATAAGGAACACAGTGAAGTTTTAGAGATGTAGAAAATTTGCATTATATATGAAAAAAAAAAGTAGCCGAGTGCATAGATGAATGTTAAGAAACAAATTGCCCAGAAATGATCCAAGATGGCTGAATAGGAACAGCTCTGGAGTGCAGTTCCCAGTGAGAACAATGTAGAGGGTGAGTGATCACCACATTTCCAAACGAGTTTTTACTGCCCACAGACCAGGAAATTCCCGGGCTGAAAAGCACCATGAGTTTTCAGCATGGTTGTTTCAACCCATGCAGCAGGTCGCTGCACAAAAACTCACACAAATGTGGGTGGCCATTTCAACTGGTGCCTGGAATGCCTGGGAGACAGAGCTACCCATTCAACTGCAAAAAATGGGGCTAAAACAGGGAGCTAGGTGATCTGGCTCGGCGGGTCCTACCCCAACAAAGACCAGCAATCTGAAGTGCTCTGGATTGAGAATTTCACAGCAAGCACAGCTGGACCCAGGATGGTCCAGCTCTGTAGGGGGAATGGTGTCCACCAGTACTGAGGCAGTCCACCACTACCAAGGCAGTCTGCCATTACCAAGGCAGTCCACCATTACCGAGGCAGTCCGCTATTACCAAGGCAATCCACCATTACTGAGACAATCTGCCATTACCAAGGCAGTCTGCCATTACTGAGGCAGTTCTGACTGTACCTGTGTAAACAAAACAACAGGAAAGTTCACATAGCAGCTGGGCAGAGCCCACGACAGCTCAGCAACACCTCTGCTGGCAGACTGTGAAAAGGCTACCTCCTTGCTGGGCAGGGTATCTCTGAAAAAAGGCAGCAGCACATCAGGAACTTATAAGTAAAGCCCCACCTTCCCAGGACAGAGTACCTGGGAAAAAAATGTGGTTATGAGTTCTGCTGCAGCAGACTTAAATGTACCTGCCCAGCAGCTCTGAATGGAACAACGGAGCTCCCAGCACAGCACTTGAACTCTATAATGGACAGACTATCTCCTCAAGCAGCTCCCCGATCGCCATATATCCAAAGAAACACTTCATAAAGGAGAGCTCAGGCTGATGTCTGGCAGGTATCCTCTGGGACAAAGATAACAGAAGAAGAAACTGGCACCAATCCTTACTGTTCTGCAACCGCTGCAGGTGACCCCCGTGGGCAAGCAGGGCCTGGAGTGGACCTCAGCTGTCCTACAGCAGAGAGGCCTGACTGTTAGAAGGAAAACTGGAAAAACAGAAAGAGATAACTTCAACTCAACAAAAAGGACATCCACACAGAGACCCCACCCAAAAGTCACCAACTGCAAAGACCACAGTAGATAAATCCACAAAGATGGGAAGAAACCAGTGCAAAAAGGATGAAAACACACAAAACCAGAAGGCCTCTCCTCCTCCAAAGGATCACAACTCCTCACTAGCAAGGGGAAAAGCTGGATGGAGAATGAGTCTGATGAATTGGCAGAAACAGGCTTCAGAAGGTGGGTAATAAGAAACTTCTCTGAGCTAAAAGAACACGTTCTAACCCAATGTAAAGAAACTATGAACCTTGAAAAAAGGATTGATCAAATGCTAACAAGAATAAATGGCTTAGAGAAGAATATAAATGACTTGATGGAGCTGAAAAACATAAGAGCTTCGCGAAGCATATACAAATTTCAACAGCCAAATTGACCAAGTAGAACAAAGGATTTCAGAGATTGAAGACCAACTCAATAAAATAAAACAAGAAGGCAAGATTAGAGAAAAAAGAGTAAAAAGAAATGAACAAAGCCTCCAAGAAATATGGGATTATGTGAAAAGACCGAATCTACATTTGATAGGTGTACCTGAATGTGATGGGGAGAATAAATCCAAGCTGGAAAACCCTCTTCAGGATATTATCCAGAACTTCCCCAATCTAGCAAGGCAGGCCAACATTCAAGTCCAGGAAATACAGAGAACACCACAAAGATAGTTCTCAAGAAGAGCAACCCCAAGGCACATAATCGTCAGATTCAGCAGGGTTGAAATTAAGGAGAAAATGCTAAGGGCAGCCAGAGAGAAAGGTCAGGTTACCCACAAAGGGAAGCCCATCAGACTCACAGCGGATCTCTTGGAAGAAACTCTGCAAGCCAGAAGACAGCGAGGGCCAATATTCAACATCCTTAAAGAAAAGAACTTTCAACCTAGAATCTCATATCCAGCCAAACTAAGCTTCATAAGTGAAGGAGAAATAAAATCCTTTATGGACAAGGAATTGCTCAGAGATTTTGTCCCCACCAGGCCTGCCTTACAAGAGCTCCTGAAAGAAGCACTAAACAAACAAAGGAACAACAAGTACCAGCCACTCCAAAAATGTACCAAATGGTGAAGAGCATCAACACAATGAAGAAACTGCATCAACTAATGGGCAAAACAACCAGCTAGCATCAAAATGGCAGGATCAAATTCACACATAACAATATTAACCTTAAATGTAAATGGGCTAAATGCCCCAATCAAAAGACACAGGCTGGCAAATTGGATAAAAAGTCAAAACCCATCTGTGTGCTGAATCCAGGAAACCCATCTCACATGCAAGGACACACAGAGGCTCAAAACAAAGGAATGGAGAATATTTATCAAGCAAATGGAGAAAAAAAAGCAGGAGTTGCAATCCTAGTCTCTGATAAAATAGACTTTAAACCAACAAAGATCAAAAGAGACAAAGAACGGCATTACATAATGGTAAAAGGATCAATGCAACAAGAAGAGTTAACGATCCTAAATATATATGCACACAATAAAGGAGCACCTAGATACATAAAGCAAGTTCTTAATGCCCTCCAAAGAGACTTAGACTCCCACACAATAATAGTGGGAGGCTTTTAACACTCTGCTGTCAATATTAGACAGATCAATGAGACAGAAAATTAACAAGGATATCCAGGACTTGAACTCAGATCTGGACCAAGCAAACCTAATAGACATTTACAGAACTCTCTACCCCACATCCAAAGAATATACATTCTTCTCAGCACCACATCACACCTACTTTAAAATTGACCACATAATTGGAAGTAAATCACTCCTCAGCAAATGCGAAAGAATGGAAATCATAACAAACAGTCTCTCAGAACACAGTGCATTCAAATTAGGACTCAGGATTAAGAAACTAACTCAGAACCACACAACTTCATGGAAACTGAACTGGCTCTCGAATGTAATAAACAATGAAATGAAAGCAGAAACAAAGATGTTCTTCAAAACCAACGAGAAGGAAGACACAACGTACCAGAATCTCT
>CAUYLG010053940.1:0-14164 GCA_963573385.1 Cacajao melanocephalus | reverse complement strand
TTTTTTTTTTTTTTTTGCATTTCTTCTACCTGATGTTGTGAGAGAAATGCAAAAAAAAAAAAAATTGAATGAATGAACAATGAATAAATAATACATGCATTGCTCCACATGACTCTAGCTTATCCATGCTAAAGTCTTTTGCTGGGATTGGTTACCATCTTTTGTGCTTAGATTCATTGTATTTCCCTTCAATCTGATGTCTGTTTCTAATTTAAAGCTGTGTATTCCTCAGCCATCTATTGGTAAGGGCAGACCTTAGTATAATAAAGCGTTTGACTTCACTGTTCACGTGTTTCTTACTCTCATTTCCTGGGTGGTGGGGGGCACTATTTAATTCCATCAAGAGACGTTGTCATTCTGGAGATGTAATATCTTGAGAGTGCAACTGGAAAGTCAGTCCTGAGGAAACAAAACCAACCCAGGCTCCACATTTCCTCTGCTAATTTCTTGTCAAGAAAGAGGTAACACAAATGAATCAGTCATCCAATAAGATTTTGAGGAACTGTACTAATGTCTTCTCTTTACACTTCTTTATTATCTCTATTACATGTATGGTACACATATGGCATTTCTAGCCGAGGTGTTATTTTTATATGAGTAAATTCAGACAATGTATCATGCATCTTACTATTTAGCGACATAACCAAAGGCTAATAGCAACTAGCAGACAGATTAGAATTCAAATGGAAGCAACTTATTTATATAATTTGGATTTAATTTCTGTTTGCAGATTTTATGAGATCACTCCTATGCATGTTATTCTGTGTTTTCTTAGTGTTTAGAGAGAGTACGAAATCCAATCAGCAATCATGATGTGGTATCTATCCATTATTTTCAGTTGCAGAAACCGCAATCACTTTTGCATCAAACTAATATTATTGAAAGATTTAAGAGAAATATTAAAATACATGAATCAAAGGAAGGTTGATGTCCTAGGATCTCAGATAAATTTAATCGCTTGCATTTGTGGCTTCCTTTTGCTTTTTTGGCTTACTGGATTTTGGGAAAGCCAGCTGACATTTTGTGAGGAAAATCAAGCCCTATGGAAAAGCCTGTGTGTCAAGGACTTGAGGCTTCCTGCCAGTGAGGACCTGAGGGTTCTTGAGAATAGATGTGAGAGTAAGCTATTCTGGAAGCAAATTCCTTAACCCCAGCCAAGCTCTCTGATGCCTGCAACCTTGGCTGACGTCTTGAATGTCATCCCATGAAAGGACCTGAGTCAGAACTTTTCAGCAAAGCCACTCATGAATTTCTGACCTATAGAAACTATAATTCAATAACTGTTTTTTGTCTTAAGCAGCCAGGCTTTGGAGTAATTTATCATGCAGTAGGTAACTAATGCATAGATACAATATCATCAATAAGAGTATCTCCGAACTGAATGATAGTAAGCAAATACAAGCCCCGTATTGCTAAAGAAATTAGAATTAATGGCCGAACGCAGTGGCTCATGCCTGCAATCCCAGCACTTTGAGAGGCCGAGGCGGGTGGATCATGAGGTCAGGAGATCAAGATCATCCTGGCCAACACAGTGAAACCCCATCTCTATTAAAATACAAAAAGTTAGCCAGGCATGGTGGCCCGTGCCTGTAGTCCCAGCTACATGGGAGGCTGAGGCAAGGGAATTGCTTGAACCTGAGAGGCGGAGGTTGCAGTGAGCTGAAATCACACCACAGCAGTTCAGCCAGTGACAGAGCAAGACTCCATCTAAAAAAAAGAAAAGAAAGAAATTATGATTACCCAAGTCTAGTTTATTTATATTTTTATATATCTCTAAATTACTATTAATTTTATGTTTAAAGACATTTAAGTTAAAAATAAAAAACACTATAAAATAAGAGAAGGAATTACAGAGAGATTATTAGAAGGCTTTAAATAATCATAGAAATAATTATTTTTATCTCTAACTGCAGAAATTAGCAATTTCTATTCAGATTGTCAATTTTTGAGATACATTAAAGAAGGTAGGGTAACATAACTAAGTGCCTCTTACCAATACTTTCCAGTTATGTGTAAAGTTAACTGAACATATAAAACATATTTTCTCCTGCTATTGACTTTTTATTGTCCTGGGCCTGTATTAAATGTAAAGCTGCTATGCTTAAGGGTATAATTTTGTGCAGGAAACCACAATATGGTCTGGAAATAATTGCCACAAAGACCAAGATGAAAAGATAAAGTTAGCAAAAATCATTTGACATGACTATCAAATCTGTTCTCTGAAAGAAAAATTTCAATTATTTAATGATGAAATCAGTATTAGAGGAAATGCTATAGGTTTCATTTTGTCATATAGTCAAGCAACAATTCTATCTCTATATCTGTTCTTTAGGCAGAACAAAATTAAAATAGACTCTTAAATCTTTCTTTGAGTCAAGCTATAGAAAATTTATAAATTTTTAGTTTTTCTTGGCTTTACATATTTCTATTATTTCCATCTCCCCATTCACAAAATCAATCACTCCAGATATTCTAATTCCATATTTCTTTATTATGTTATGAAAAGTAAAACAAATTTGGGCCGAAGAGTATACTATTATTATGGGAAGATGCTGATGGTTTCCTGGGATGCCACACAGCAGTCCTGGAGGCAGTCTTGGGATGCTTTTCCCGATCCCAGTTCTCTCTAAATTGATGTCTGTGGAGTTCAGAGGCACCACATAAAGCCCAAGAGTTCCTGTGTCTTTTTGCACTTTAATTTGGAATACTTAAGTTGGTGTAAGGCTTTTTTGCAATGTACCTGAAATGAGTCTATAGTTATTGGTTTTAACTCATCTGTGCAGAAGATGTTTGAGGAAATATGCCAAGTCCTTTGTTTCATCTGCATCTTTACAAAAGTGTCTCCCTGAGCCAAAGTGGAGGAATGTTCTCTATCCACACTGTTGCTAAGAATTTGCTCCTCATACCCTAGAAGCCCTGCCTTGGGACAGTTCACTAGAGCACCATCAACACTTTTACTTGGAGGGTTTAATGGAGAGATCCCAAGAAAGTAAGACCCAAAGATGGTTCTTGTGGTTAATTCTTTGTCAGGAACTCCTCCTGAATATAGAAAAACATATGAATGTGAGAGAAATGGGAATAAAAAAGTCTGATTACACAATGAAAATGAGGTATCGTTCATTCCCCAAATATTTATTGGACATATTACAGACAGACAGCTTATGTCAAATGCAGAGAAGAAATTTTAAGACTGGTTTTAAGTAGAATCTTCAACCCCTAACTAATGCAGATATAGATTTACCAATAAGAATGCAGAATATTAAGGCATCTTTTGTTTGTTTTTTTAGCGGAGCCCTGAATCTTTTGTTGTGAAATTGTTACTATAAAGATATCATGCTATTAATAGATAAAGTCAATGACAGGACTCCAAATTATTGATAAGTGTTAATCCCCATGATCTCTATTCAATATATGAATCAACATGTATTCAACATATGAATCCATCATTATTTGAATAGGACTTCCATTAAGTGAAGACTTGGTCTACATATTGAAAATTCACTTTTCTTGTTATGATTTGTGCACAGCAAAATTGGTGTTGAATAGAGAAACAATGAACAGTAACTTCAGCTGGTAAAAATCCAAAGCCCTGTTTTCCGCAGACACATAAAATTAGTTGAGGGTAGCCAATATTCTAGCCTCTACAGCAGTCTGGATGTGCTCTGTGGGCTTCTGTTACTACATCCCGTCTGCAAACCAGGTGCAGAAAACCTTGCAAGGAAGTGAAGTCTGGTTGCTGGTAATTAATGGAGTTGTTTGGTGAATAAAGTCAAAGTAATAGCAATGTATTATTCTGGAGAGTGTTAGAAAAGTTTTCCTGAAGCTACAATAAGACCTTGCAAATGAAAGCTTCCAATCTCAGTGAACTAAGATATTCTTACACTCAATTAAAATTCAATGTCTAATTATCAACCCCTGCTTAAAGAAGAGGAGAGGGAAAAAGACTTTTATGGGGTGCATAAAGTGTTCCCTATAAAGAAAATAAAGCAAAGTTACTTGTACTGCTGAACTGTGAAAATAATGGCCCACTAAACATCTTACTGTGCTTAAGGGCTAAAATTAAGGTTATGTCTCATCTCCACTCTCCAAATGTATGTCTTCTAGATAAGCTGGCTCATGATTGGTGCTAGAATCTACACTTTATGTTCTCCCATATTTGTAATTATTTTCTGTAAATACAATCATACTTTGAATCTTCTTTAAAGATTAAGATGTGAGTGCTTGTTAAGAAAAAATGGAAAGAAGTATTAGAAGGCATTTGTCATAGATAATTTGATTACTTATGCTGAATAACTATTAAATAATTTTTCTTTAATAAAATAGAAATGTGTTAAAAAGTAATGAGAGTTTTTGGAAGGTTTATGGATCATATATTCATATAATAACTCTTGCTCTTTCACTGACCACTAAAAAGAATTTTGGCTTTGTGAGCCGTTTCTCTCCCTCTTACCTTTTTGGAATGTCTTACATAACACAAAAAGAAGTGGAAGAGTGAGTAGAGAAAAAGATTAATCATGACTTAGAAAAACATTTCTTTCTCTTGTATGTGTGTGTTTTGAGAGATAGCAACATAAAAAGCAATAGCAATATATGAACTAAATGAGGAAAACTTATAAGCCACAAAGGGAGTTTTCAAATATGTTGTTGTAGAGTTTTTTTCTTTAATGGTGTTTGAATGATGTAAGTACATAGGTTGAGTTACCTTTTACTTATTGCTGTAGTTCTGTCTCTGGTCTAACACTGGATGAGTGAGTTATGCATTGAATAAGTTTATAGTAAAGATATATTCCACAATTATCTGCATAAGATTTTTCCCTAAGCTTATTGAAATCACCATATTTGTATTAAGATTTCCATTCTATAGTTGATAGAAATTTTGTTTTGAGCTTGAATTGCCATATGTTCAGGGAGGCTTCTACTTGTTTTGGCAAGACATGGCACAAACATCTCATGAGAAAGGCTGCTTCATACCACTTGATATATGATCCACAGCAATTCATTACAAGGATAATTTGACCACAGAGATAGCAATAGATTACTTAAAGGATTTTCAGAAACATTGGGCAATTAAAAAATTACTTCACAAAGGAGAATATATTATTGTCATTTTAATGGGATTCAGTTGTTGCACAAGTTTGTCTGAAAACTAAAAATGCTCCGGGGGTCAAAAATAAAATAATATTAGAAATTAATCAAGCATTATTTCTTTTCCCAACCTTTTATCCATTTTTCTTTGATTTTATTTTATCCCACTGGGGATATAGCTGGTAGAGTCTAGGATTATGAAAGGCATTGGACTTATGTATCTTAAGAGTTTGAAACTGACTTGATCTTTTTTTTTTTTTTCCTCTTTCTTTTGTGAGATGGGTTGGGGAGATGAAAAGACTGAATTCATGCTTTGGAGATAAAACTTTCACTTTGACTGTTTCTTTTTAACAACAACCAAAGCCCTGCACAGGCTACTAAACTAGAGATAGGCCAAGGGATTCGGATCTCTTAGCAGGAGTGGTGCAGGTCTAGGTAAACACAACTGTCTTCACTGAGCTCTTACTATAGTTGGAATTTCTTTATCCCAGCAGTCAAATGCTCTATCCAGTGTAAAGGATTGGAGGAAGCTGGAAAATTTGGCCATTTGCTTATTCCTTCTGCATATAATTAAATTATGTATTATGATAACTAAGCATATTAAAAGGACACACACAGATACATAATGTAAACACACATGTATGCCATATATATATATATATATACACACACATATGAAACCTTATGTAATTTTTAAAAAACTGCTAAATTACACAATATATCTGGGTCAATGGATATACCTGCAAAACAGGTGGGTTATGTTGTACAGTAATAAAATGCTTAGGTATGAAACCCAAGTCACTGAAGGCTTGTGTGCTCCTCTTTCATCCTAACTCCTTCCTCTCCCTACATTTACTATACTTAATGTTGTTTATCCTTACCTTGATATTAACATAGTTTTTCTACTATGTATTAATTCTTAAACAATTGAGCTTTATAAAAATGCTATCATGTTATATATAGCTTTCTAGGCCTTGTTTATTTTATCAGTAAGTATTATGTATCTGTAACTTATCCTTGTTTTTTTCATTTCCTGTTGTTGCTGAAGGACATTTCAGTTTCCTTTGTTTTACAGTTGTAAATAATGTTGCTGCTCTGAGTACTTTTATACTTGTTTTCTGTTGTACATTTCTTCTGGTGCACATATGTTAAAATTTCTCTGGGTGTTGAATTGCTGTGTTTTAAGGCATACAAATGTTTAACTTTATAAGGTAGTGCCTAATTATTTTTTTAAATGGTTACAAAAATTTACTTTCCCAAAAATAATATATAAGGGTTCCTGTTGATCCTCATTACCCTCTAATATTATCAGACTTAAGCACTATCAAACTTCTTAATTTTTGCCAAAGTAGTTGGAAAACACACACTCTTCAGAATGTAGAAGAGAAGGAAACACTTGTTGATTTACTTTATGAAGTCATTATCATTCTTTTAAAGAAACCAATGATATTACAAGAAAGGAAAACCATAGGCTGATATCTGTCATGAATGAATACAAGAGTGAAAGTCCTCAACAAAATGTCATCAAATTAAATTCAGCAATATTTAAATATATTGTTAACACCAAAATTGAGTGAATTTACTCCAAGAAGGAAAGGCTGGTTCAACATTCAAAATCAATTTGGTAATTTAGAAAGTCAATAGACAAGAAAAGCCAAATGATTGTATTTATACAGAAGAAACATTTGACAAAATTCAATAACCACTCATGATAAAAACACTTGACAAACCAGGAATAAAAGAGAATGTTCTCAACCCATTAAAAGGATCTGCAAAAAAATACACTAAAATAATACTTAAGTTATGTGAAAGACTGAATTCTTCCTTTCTAAGATTTGGAAAGAGAAAAATGTACTCACTCTCACCATCACTCCTATTTAACATCATACTGGAGATCCTAACCAATGCAATAAGGCAAGCAAATTAATAGTTATATAAATACTATAAATATTGGAGAGAAAGGAATAAAACTCTGTTTAATGATAACTTTTCTCATTGTCTCTGAGGTGTCTACAAAAAAGATAAGAATTAAAAAGTGAGTTTAGCAAGATCACAGAAAACAGGTCAAAATATTAAAATTAATCATATTGGTACATACTACTCATGAACAATTTAAAATTGAACTGAAAACCTGAAAAGGAGTGTAACTAGTAGCTAGCTACTCATTAATTCAATTAGCATATTTTTCCTGTACCGTATGTGATTAAAACAGTTGGTCAGGGTTTGACTTGGATTTTCAGATCTCTTCAAGGAAAATAATTTGTTTATTGGGTTAGACTTCTCATGGGTCAATGTTCTCTTAGTCTCATCTTAAAATTCTGCAACACAGATTGACAAGAGCCTTTATTTCCAAAATTTGGTCTGAAATAACTTTGGTCAAGTGAAAATAATTTGTGGACAGAAAATGTGTCTGATCTACATCATGGCATCTCATCACTCAAGAGCATATCCTTAATATGTTATTTTTTAAAAAGACAGAAAACGAAAGATGTCCTGAATAGGGTAGTTGAAGGTAACAGTTAAAAAGACCTCCAGATTTCTTTGGAATCCAGCATATCACTATACATTTCATAAAACAGTAATTGTCTTTCTGAATTGTTTACAGGGTAAAAAAAAAATAATGAAAGTGAAGCACAGATGTGATCTGGCTATGGTTCACCTATTGTTTCCTTTTAATGGAAATGTATTTTCTTCAAGTCACTGACTTGAAACATGGTGGATTTCTATCTCTTTAATATAGATATTTTCAGTCTATGTTCCACGAGTTACATTTTACACTATGGCATTTCCACATTTGTAGACTACTAAGGTGCTTCTCCCAAGCTGCCTAGATGATAGATGTACCTTATATGTGTCTTCACTAAAGCTGTAAAGCATTGAAATCTTTTCTCAAGGCCCTCAAAAGAGGAAGTAATTATTTTTAATCCTCGACAATGACCTAAGTAAAAATATCTGGTATTTCTGTACTCACTATTGTAATAAAAGGGAAGACACACTAGAAGCTACCCAATTTCTGGGTGCATAGTTACTTAGAGACCATTATATATTCCATAATGACATGCTTTTGGTGTTTTTTCCCTTATAGATTTTTCAATATACATTATTTTATTTATTTGCTCACTCATTCCTCAAATATTTGAGGACTTAGTATGTGTCAGGCAATGAATCAAGTTACATGAGTAATTGTGTAGGAAACAAAGTGAAAAATATTATATGGAATTACTCCTGAGAACTAATCAATCCAGAAGAAGCAAAATCTTTAAATCCATAGGCAGTAAAATACTCAGATTAGTTCTGTATAACTACAGTAATGTTACTTTTCCATTCTGCTCTCTAGGACAGAAAAGCTGTCATGACACCTAAGACTATCACTGTTGTATGGCTTAAATATCATAGCCAATTTTATGTATTACTTCTTTGTTTCAGAGAAGAATGCCAGAATAAATATATTAGACATTTAAAATATGTTGCCAGAAAGGTAGAGGTCCGTCTCGACTCTTGTTGCTCTGTCAAAATAACTCAAAAATATACTTGAGCTGGAAGAAAAAGAGATTGATCTTGAAGATGTGTATTGGATTGTTGCTTTATCCTCTGGATGGGGTAGCATCAGTTCAGAGACAGAAAAAGCAAGTATTCAGTAAGTGAAGTCTAAGAAGTTTATGTCATAAATGGTTGGTATTCATGTTTTTGAATTCTGTAAACCCAAAGGAAAAACAAGGTCAAAAATTACAGAAAATTTTCGCAGGCAGTTTTTGTAGTTCAAAACCAGTTTATTTGCTTTGGTGGCTAACTCTTTTAAAGTAAAAATCTCAGTTTTTCCAGCCACAGTAGCCAGAGGAGTATACTCTCTGTAACATATTAATAACTAGGAGAGAATAGTTGCCACAAATGTGGAGAAGAGAAGAAATAAAACAAACATATTTCTTTTGTAAGAATGATGCCATTGGCAAAATAATTTTATTAAAATTAAAGGCAAGACTTAGTACATATAAATGGCATCTATTAGTTTTTACAAGTTTGTTTTGAACTCACAGTTTAAGTCTGACGTTCTAGTTAGTAGAGTGCATTATTAAAAGTCTGCCATCTGGTGATCTCAATTTAGATAAAGCCAATAAGAATATATGAAAATTTTCAATAGGGTATTTTTAGATGAATTTAAGTATTTGCACCTTCCTAGTAGATAGGAAGGAAAAACATCACTTTGGTAATAGTTCTTTAAACCAAAGGCTCTTGTGTGGCCAGACAGGATGTATTTAAACTCCAAGAAGTATTGTAATATCTATGGGAACATATTTCTGCTGAAGTAATTGTACCTCTAGTAAAAGACTACTTGGATCAGTTTGAGCTGTGCCCTAGATCTCTAAAAACACAATACATATTCTGCATTTGTTAAGCACAGAATATGAGGTCACATATCAAATTGTAAGATTTCATTGACCATGAGAAGAAATTTTAGGACATTAAAAACATCTTACTAAAGGTTATCTAAGTTTGGGTAATTATGCATTTATTTTACTTCATTTCAGGAGATAAGCCAGAATATAAGGAGAGGAGAAATAGCAAAGAGACTGAAGAAGAGGCATCACAATGTGATGTAATCATATAATGGAATTTGGGTTAGAAGTACAATTTGTGCTAACATATAGTCAGCACAATGAAGTGTGGATTCCAGAAATACAAGTTCTTGCTTTGGGAAGCAATTCTGCCTCTGTGAATAGAGAATTCTCAGATGCAAAATTGGCGAGTATATAGCTTGCAAGATTATGAAAATCAGTAGCATATTTCTTGCTTCTAAGCTTGAAACACAGTAGGTCTCTATTAATATTTGGCTACTACATAAAGCATTTATTGTTCAGTACGGCAGTTATATTTTTAGCATGCTGCACTATGAGGTCATCGAGGAATGAACCATTTCTCATTTATATTTATAATTCAATATCTTATCACACATCTGGTGATTATAGAGCTTAAAAATATCATATGAAAGTAGCAGAATTGTTAGTGTATAGAAAGACCATGAAGGGAAATATTTCAAAAATGAAATGTTAAAAGTGATCTAAGCATTATTGGTAGCATTACAATGGTAGTCATGTTGGCAGAAAAAGAGTCAGAAATGGTTTTAAAATGTGTTGAAGGATTTGAAAGTCAATGAAGCATGGTTCAGGAGAGTTATCAATCCCTAAAAATGTTCATTGGTTCTCAGCAACTCTGTAAGTATCAAAAATATGCTTGACTATTCGAATCTCAGTTGCTCCAAGAGATCTTTCCAAGCTCACCAGATCAAATTAACTTTCCCTCTTGGGCTTGCTACCATATTCACAGTAAAGGATATGGTCAGCAGCTGTTCAGTAGCAACAGAGTTTGTTGCTACTGTGTTCTAGGCACTGTCCTAAGGCCTGAAGATAGAGCTGAATAAGACAGTCAGTCAAGGATCCTGCTGCCATGGAGCTTACATTCTTGCTGGGGTACTAACATTAGACTGAAACCTGATTCACACTTGGTTCTTTATTTCAACTGTGTAAATCTTGTCTCCACTTTTTTGAATTCCCAACAAAAAAAATAGCTCCATGAAAATAGAAAATTGTCATATCCTTCTTCCATAGCATGAACCCTTTTTAGGAATAAATGTCTAAAAAACAAGCAAAATAAAAAAACCAAGCAGCTGGAAAGACACAGTAAGGTCTCAATTTGCTGCTCTCAGTCCCACCGTTTCACCTTCGTGTCACTTGGATGGGTTGAGGTTAGGAGATAGAGATGGGTTACTTAGGCATATTCCTAAATAGGAATGGTTGGAGAAACTTTCAAAGAGAGAAATGGCTAATAATCAAAAGAAAATACTTAAAGTATCAAGTCCACAGTGGGTACTCAATTGACATATCTTCCTTGACATATCTTCCAAAATAGTAGGTTGTCTTAATTATTGGTCATACTCTTCACCACATATCACAATGTGATAGATGTTACAAAAATTTTTTTTAAATTCTAGCTTGGCAATGAAATTGATCCAGTGAAATTCCAAAACCTACATGTTCCTAATTATCCTACAAACTGTTGAGATGCAGCTGAATTCTTTTTATCCCCTTGGATCCACTGGGCATAGTTATGATGTAACATAGTTCAGGGATTTTCAAATTCATTTTACAGGGTACTCATCTATATTATGAGTATTATCCAGTACAAAAACAAAAACATAAAATTATTTAAAAGCTATTCAACAACTTGAAACAAAAAAAAAATTTATAAAATTCCCCTTTTCTCATTTAAGAAAAAAAAAGTGCAGCTCACTGAAAGCACTTAATAATTTTACGTAAGCTCTTTAAGGCTAAAGCAAATATGACTGATATTCAATGTGAAAATACAATATAAAAACTATTCTTGTAGTTATTTCTAAACAGAACTACCATTAGAATTGTCTATTTTGGAAAAATCAGATTCTTCAAATGAATCTTCAGTCAACACTTGTTCGAGAGTGATGCTGTTAACATGATTCATAAGAATGCTACATTTTCTAGGATGTGACATTTTCAGTGATTGAGAATTACTATATTTTGTAAATGAAAATACCACTACTAAAAACAGAATGTTATAAATAGAATAATTTCTTTTGTTCCCAAAGTTGGTATACTAGAGCAATGCAAAAATAATAATAAAAGTGAGATATTTCATGGCAAATTCATCTTGGGATAGATGCTGCAACCACAAGCACTGCCGGGGAGTATACTCAGGACAAATAGGAAGGTGGTTAATGAAATGGAAAAATGATAGGAAAATAAAATTTTTCAACTCCAAGAAATAATTAAAAGGTAATTAAATTACTCAAAATAGAATTATATCATTATTTAACATGCAGAGATTTGGTTATGCTCAAGCAATAGTATCTATGAGCAGTGATTTTCACACACACAAAAGGTCAAATGAAGTAACAGAACACTTTTTCTAACAAAATATATTGACATAATTAAGGTAAAAAAATTATAGAAAAGATTGTTCCTGCCTCAATATCTAGCTTTGTATTTCCAAACAAAATAAAATCAAAGAATAACTCCACATCTATCTTTAATTGGTAGTTCTTAATAATTTAAGGTAAAACACAAAACATCAGAAATTTTTTAAAAATTGAATCTGTTAAAATATGCTAAAATTAGACTAAAAGTTTTGCTTCACTAGATTAAACCCAAGGAAGATATCAAATAGGTTAAAATTTTGAAAGAGAATATGAGAAGGGTAAACAAAGAAATCATCAATGCAGTACAGCAGCACCTCACATTAAGAACTCTGGGTAAGGCAAAATTGTATCTCTCATCTCTGTTTCCTTTTAACTGTTCTGTATGATAAATTATTGCAATGTGTTTTGAAAACACCTGAGATAACCATTATGGAAGAAACTCAGGGTGAGGGTGTACCTTGGTATTTGTGAAACAGAGTTGAAGCCGTAGTTGCAACTTCTTACATAGAATAGGTAGTATCTTAGAAGGTCATTATTGAAGTGATGGTAAACAGATCTCCTAAATTAGGCAGATGATGAGAATACCAAGATGCTTTTCAGGTTCCTGTATGGCTGAGAGCAACAGGATGAAAATGAGACATATTTTTGCCTCCAGTGGGAAGAGTTGATCTTTCTGTTATGCGTAGAAATGTGCTCAGAGAGTAAAGTTGAAAATAATTTACAAATACAAGCAACTTCAAAAAATAATTATATTGAATATTAAAATTTATAGATACTATGCAAAAACATTTCTAAAACATGGAAATAGCATGATTTCAAAGGGCAAGTTCAGGGAAACCAAAACAGAGAGGTTCTAGGAAACACTTTCACATTCTGAGTTTTATGAAGGGGAAGAGCTCGTTTCCCAAGAAAACCTCTTTCATCTCAGAAGAAAAGTTTCATTTGCTTGTGAAGAATAACGTGATCATACTTGGATAATAATTTTTTGATATGTAGAATCTAAGGAAATCATAGGCTCAAAATCTGGAAGATTTATTGGGGTAGAGGAATTAATAAGAGGAGTTGCACATTTAAAGACCTGGAGGCAGCAAAGGTCACAGCACATTCAAAAACCTGAAGTAAATTCAGTATGGCTGGACTTACGTTTGATTCAACAAAACACTAGGGGCATTTCTACAGTGGGTATAGAGCAGGTAATCACTGCTGTATACCCACTATAGAATAGTGACAAATTCGCTATTCATTTCTGAATGAATGAATATTCACAAATCATGACCAATGAATCTGTGGTCATGATTTGTGAATATTCATGTGATCTTTAACTACATATATGCTAAATAATGATTAGTAAATCTAATCTTATGTTGCCTATAGAATAGTTTACAAAATTTAAGGGCAAGCTAATTCTATCTTAGCATTACTATAATTGGAAGCAAATGTTCTTGTGTATCCAGAGCAAATAATAAGAAAGATTGCAGCTTAATAAGAAACATAACATTCTACTTTATTTTTACTGAATGAATTACAGCCCTAAAAGGTATTATACACCAGCATTTTCCAAATAAGATAAGCTTGGGTCTCAAAATCCTTTGCACTCTAAGATTAGTAGGATCTTGTTATAACACTATTTGTGATTCAACAGAATTCATATAATAATGTTTGATAGTTCATTTAATTCAGGAAATAGTTATTGAAAATATAGCTTGTGCCACAAATGACCCTTAAGCATATGAAATGCTCATCTTTTTAAAATTGATGTTAATACTTTCTTTAATTTATTTATTATACTTTAAGTTCTGGGATACGAAAGTGCAGGTTACATAGGTATACACGTTCCGTGGTGGTTTGATGCATCCATCACCCTGTAATTTACGTTAGGTATTTCTCTTAATGATATCCCCCCACAATCCCCCCACCCTCTGCTATCCTTCCCCAACCCTCCACCCCTCGACAGGCCCCGATGTGTGCTGTCTCCCTCCCTGGGTCCATATATTCTCATTGTTCAACACCCACTTATGAGTGAAAACATGCAGTGTTTGGTTTTCTGTTCTGCGTCAGTTTGCTAAGAATGATGGTTTCCAGCTTAATCCATGTCCCTGCAAAGGACATGAACTCATCCTTTTTTAAGGCTGC
>CAUYLG010053939.1:0-70415 GCA_963573385.1 Cacajao melanocephalus | reverse complement strand
TATAGGGTTACTCAGAGTAGTTTTTGAGCCAACCCCTTTTGGGGTTATAAATTATATATAAATTATTATATAATGTGTATATATAATATAAATTATTATATATAATGTGTATATATAATATAAATTATTATATATAATGTGTATATATAATATAAATTATTATATAATGTGTATATATAATATAAATTATATTATAAGGTTACTCAGAGTAATATTATATGTTATATATTCTATTACATATTATAGAATTACTCATAGTAATATAACATTAGTCAGGGTTCTTGGTTCAGTCTACAGCAGTGATTGAAGGCTTATTGTGTGCTGGATTTTATACAGGTCTGTGTTAAGACGCTTTCTAGTGTTGGATGTTGACTCCCCAAAAAACTTTCTGATCAAGGAAGGTTAAGCTTATTAAGCTTACTTTAATAAAAGAGAACATCACCTCAACAGCCTCAAAGTATCTCCAAAATAAAAAATAAAGAGAATTGACGAGCAGTATTTCAGATTGGGTGATTTCTACTGTGGTTTCAGTCTTCACTGTCTCCTGAGTGGTAGGGAACTGGTTGCAAGGTGGAGAACTAGTTAGGATTGAGCAGGGTTTACAATGTGAACACTTCTGATTTCTGTGCATGGTGAGGTAGGTGAGGGCATGGATGTGGGCATTGATGCTGTTAGCCCTGATATGTAAGCTGATCAATTAGGGCGTAGCCTTATTTTTTAAGAGAAGATATTGCTTGGAGAGGTAGACAAATTATTTTTGTTTGATCTCAATATTGCTTAGCACAAAACAGGAAAATATGCTTTGCCCCCAGAATTATTTAGCACAGAAGCAGAAAAATATGTTGGTTCAATCCTCAGTAGGTTCCAACAGACAGGGGCAGTACCTTACAGTATCTTGCAGTGAAGCCCATTGTACTCGATATTCATTCATTTATCCATTCATTCACCTTATCTTTATTATATCTTTATCTTTATCCACTTATTTTCCTTTATAAAATAAATGTTTATTGAGAATTATTAATGAACATAATTGTGTCCTGAGATTCTAGGCAAGTAGCTGAGCATTAAGAAGTAAGAGAATGAGAAATGGGCCCTACCACGATGACATTAAAGAAGTGAGCAGACTGCAAATGAATGACCGCAATGCTGCAGAAATTCTTATTTTTCAAAGTGAGGTCCATGGACCACCTGCATGAATATCACCTAGGCTGCATTTTAAGCATTTAGATTCCTGAGTGCCAGTCCACGTGTGTTGAGTCAGAATTTCTGGAGATGGGGCTAAGGAATATACATTTAAATAGTCTTTGCCAATATCCTCATGCTCATTACCTTTGAGAACTACTAGTCAACACCATGAGAAATTCTCTGCCTGTCGAGATCATTATAAATTCAAACATACATCCAGTGAGATGCAAACAATTACCACAGGAGTTAACAAGTATTACTAAATAGGAGAAACGAAAGGATGAAAGGGTACTTCTGAGCTCAGAGTGTATCTTGGTTTGCCATGTCCTTGGAATATCAGAATATTAGTGGCTCATTTTCTTCCTCTTGTTCACATTGAGATGAGATTTTGTTTTATAATTATCTCCATAGACCATGTAATTCTCACAGAAATCTACCTTGGGACAGGATGTCCTGACACTCCTGGATGCCTAATCAAATGTGCATGGGAAATGTGACATTTCTCACTGAGGTTAAAATTAACTAGAACAGCCTGTAAGATCTCTTTTTAATCTAACTTTAGGAAAATCTCTTTTTTTCATGGAATAATTTAAAAATTTTAAGTGTGCATGTTTTAAGCCTCTGTTGAGCATTTCATTTTCTTCTCCAAATTACATAATTCTAGAGTCCTTTTCAAGTTATTATCGACCAAGCCATTTTCTAAAGACTGAGCTTGAAATGTAGCCAATCTACAGTGTGGCAGAACACTGAAAGTCCCAGGCTAGATACATGTAGCTCTGGATTCTGGTCTCACTAACCAGGTGGGGGGGTCTTGGGTAAGTTTCTTTATGTACCAAAATTACTTCAGAATGGTGGTAGCTTTTCCTTTCTTTCTTTTTCTTTCTTTCTTTTTTTTTTTTTTTGAGATGGAGTTTTGCTCTTGTTTCCCAGGCTGGAATGCAGTGGCACAATCTTGGCTCACTGCAGCCTCCAACTCCCCATCTCCAGGGTTCAAGGGATTCTCCTGCCCCAGCCTCCCAAGTAGCTAGGATTACGGGCCTCTGCCACCATCCCTGGCTAACTTTTTGTAGTTTTAGTAGAGACAGGGTTTTGTCATATTGGCCAGGCTGATCCTGAACTCCTGGCTTCAGGTGATCTGCCCACCTCAGCCTCCCAGAATGCTGAGATTATAGGCGTGAGCCACCGTGCCTAATCAGAATTGTGGTAGTTCTTAAATGAGATAGTGTGTGTGATGTTTCTAGATTTGTATTTGACATTAAATACGTGATTAATAAATATTGATGCTCTTGCAGGATAGGTGCCTTTCTTTGTGTATCCACATAATTTTGAGTTGGGCGTTCGTGGCCATAGAAAACTTATTGATTAAAATTCTTTGCTGTTTTGATGGGTTCAGCAG
Organism: Cacajao melanocephalus; assembly: GCA_963573385.1. Classification (NCBI taxonomy): domain Eukaryota; kingdom Metazoa; phylum Chordata; class Mammalia; order Primates; family Pitheciidae; genus Cacajao; species Cacajao melanocephalus. The sequence goes on along the minus strand of CAUYLG010053939.1, from coordinate 67,834 downwards.
TTTTGATGTTCAATAGATGTGTGAGTGCTCTGGTGCAATATTTCTTAAAACAAGATGACCTGGGGATCTTATGGAAATGCACAGCCCTAAAATAGGGCCTGAGCTTCTGTATTTCTGAAAAGGCCCCAGGTGCTGCCAGGACTGCTAATCATGGAGCACACTTTGGGGACCTGAGGTCTAAGGAGGAACCTGGCTGAGCCTGTGACAAGATATCCGCCTCCTGCTCTGGATAGCCAGGGGCATTAGCATCTTTTGCCATATGGACCATGTGGCTGGTATCTGCTCAATGGGATGTAGGAGACAGTGGTGGATGCATGACTGTAATATGATGTCCTATGATTCTCTTCCTTCTCTCTCTTGGCTTATTAGCAGGCTGTACATAAATCATCCAATGGAGGATTCCCAGGAGAGTGTAGAGGATAGAAGAGGCACAAATAGCCTAAGGAACTGTGATCCCAGAACCACTATTTAGAATGCCACTTGCTAGTTGGAATGCCTAGTTAGACAACGGCCCAAATAGGAAATAAACGTTGCTTGTGTTAATCCACTGAAATTTTGGTTGTTTGTCACAACAGCTGGCATAAATTGACTAATACAATAAAGGTGCTAAACTATTCCTTTAGTCTTTGGGGTGGGATACCTGGAAACTTCTGAGTGTATCTCGTCCAGTTCCAAGGAGTCCCATCTATTAACTCCATTGTGCCAGACAAATACTAACATTTATTTTGTGGGCCATAACTTGACTAAGTTGAGAAGCATTCTAAATGAAAAGAGTCCAGACTCAAGTGTTAGGAAAATCTGACATTCCATTTTGAGCACTGTTGCTGTTTCATTATGTCACCTCCCTCAATTTCCATTGCCTCCATTTTCTCAAGTGTCCTGCTACACTTAGTGTGAATATTTCATAAGCCAAACGCTGGAAAACTTCAGTAAGCTTGGTAGTGTTAAGGGAGAGTAGATTGAGGTTGATTTTTTGGTGGAGCAGAAGAACAGAGTGAGTGAATAGACAGAGCAGAGTGAATGGCAGTGGCCAAAGAACAACCAAAAGACCCATTGCTGAATTCACAAATCAGGGCGGGAACTCATTTTGATAAATCAACTGGATATCATGGAATATTTATGGGTCCCTGCTCCTGGCCAGCATTTCCTTCAGCTAACACACCTCTGCTTACAACCCAGCTCCCTCGGCCTGCACACACTTCTCTCTCTCTGCCTCCTCCTTACAATTACAAGCAAGGTTGCAGGCTACATTTGGATGGAATTTTTCAATTCTCCTTGAATGTTCTGGGAAAATGGATTTTGTTCTTGACCACCCGACACCCCAGCATTTAGCTGAGGTTTCAGTGCTGTCCTTGAGGGTGGAATCATTCAGGGACTGCATTTCAAAGGCAGAAGCATATTTCACAGAAATCGTAACATCACAGACTCACAGTGTGGGAAGCTTCATGCCTCTGTGTTTGACCTCTTCATTTTTACAGATGAGACTCTAGGAAGGAAAGTCTCCTGCCCAAATTAGTTTTACAATTGGGACTAGGCTGTCTCTTGGTTAATCACAGAATGCGGTAATCATTACAGTTTGACCTCTTTATATAGAGAACAATGGCCACCAATTATGGGCTGACACTCAGAAGCTGTATCTTTTATAACCCCCTCTGTGTCTTGCCAAAAAGGTGCTCAATAAATGCAGTTGAAATTAAAATCACTTCGTTTATTTCTTTATGTAGTTATATGGCAGGTTTTCTCTGGCAGGTGTCATGAAATATGTAGAGGGACGTAGGAAAAAGTTCTGCTGTATAACATTGTGTAGAGGAAGGTGCACAGCTACTCACTCAATTTTCCAGACCTAGTTTTTTAAACATCAGCTCATCGGCAAGACCTCCCTATATATAAGGACAGCAGCCAATCAGCCTTCCTAAATGAACGTGTCTTAGAGAGCTGCAGTCATTTTTCACATACGTCTGTATCTCCTATTTGAAGTCAAGGACTGCATCTTAGTTATCTTGGATCCCAGCACAGTAGGTCCTCAACAAATTTTTGTAGAGTAGGCATATAAAAGACAACCTGACTTCTAGGGTCCAGAGCCAAGATATTGGAGTTACGTAGGATTGCTAATTTATCAAAATCCAATAAACCTCAAAGGAGAACCAGGTGAGTCTTTTTAGAAAATCTTCTTATTCTTTCAATGACGTGCCTTTGCTCTGAGAGTGACCTGAGCCCAAATGTTAGGAGCTTTCTTTGGCTTCTCGTTGTCCACCTGCTGCTTGGTCAGAGGCCAGGCCTCCCAGGTCATTCCTGTATTCTGGGGACCTAGGGGTAAAAGTGACCCTCATCATGCAGTTCTGAATTTCCCTGTCTGGCTATTTATTATTTCTTCAGACTTTAATAATGATCTCAGCTTGAGATGGGAAAGAATAACGAACCGTTCATTCACATTCAAGACACTAATTAAAAAGGCACTGTTTTGTTTGCATGAGTTGTGCTGATGACTTAATTAGAGCAAGACTGTATGAAAACAACTTCTCATTTTTAGGTTTAAAAGTGACTTTACCTTAAAAACACAGTGTCTGTCATAGGCAAGTGGGAGGATAGGGAAAGAGGTAGAAAGAAGGTAGAAGATAGGGTGGAAACTGGTGGCTTCTAGCTCTAGTTCTCCTTGCAACTGGCTGAATTACCTTCATCACCTCAGAACTGCATGGAGAGGATCACTTTTCCCCATGGATTCCTAGAGTACAGGAATGACCTGGGAGGCCTAGCCCTCTGACCAAGCAGCATATGGACAATGATAAATCAGACTCAATCCCTATAGCCTCCTGTAGCCCTATTTCTTCCTAAAGAAAAACAGATGAAGCCTGTTTCACAGACCCACGTCACTTATTTCCTATGGAGTCATATTTGCCTTCTATGGTGTCATCACCAAAGAATCATGAACTATGCCATATTACTGATGTTTGAAGGAAACTAGTCTGTAGTCGGAGTGGATTATAAATGTTGACAGTATGGTGGTGCTTAATAGTTAGAGTGGTTATCATTTGGAAAAGCAAGAGAACATATTCATTGTTGGATGGTAAGCTTGAACCAGAGCAAATGAGTGCAAATGTAGGGGGAATAGCATCCATTCAGCTCCTTCCTTAAACCAGGAACTTCCTGATTATTTTATTTAAGCTTTTCACTGTGGCAGACATTACTTTCCCCATTGTATAGATACAGAATCTTGGGCTCTGAGAGTCAAAATAACTTACCTATAGGGACTCACCTGGTAAATAAAGAACTGAGATTAGAATCCAGGGTAGAGTGACCCTACAGGGAGTGTTCTTTCCACCACAGCAGATGGTTAAGTGTTACTCCTATAGCCAGATCTCTGTAGGGTCCACAGGACTTCCATTCAGCAGGAATCTGGTCCAGAGAATATTTTTACCTGAGGACAGAAACAAAGGGCTCTGGGTAGGAGCTCATTCTACCTCTGTTGCTTCCCTCCTCAAGTTTCTCCCTTCCTATAAATAGAAACATAATGAGTTGGCAAATCAGCATAACTTCTAAGCAAATAGAGACTTTCCCCCTAAGTTTAGAATATATATGAGTTAAAAATTATTGTAATAATATGGTTACCTATGAACCTTCAAAACAACTCATAACTAGAATATTCCTGGCCATGTTGGAATTTTCCATAGGTGAATACTGGAAAAAAGGAACTTTCTAATAATTCCAACTATACAGAAGCAAACTGGAGTTCTCATATGATGACATGTTCAATGCCTTTTGGTATATTCAATCGCAAGTTGGGTCCCCTTCCTTAAACCTTTTGGGGAACATCATGAAGTGAGGTGGTTAAGACTCTATTCTCTTCCTAAGCCTATTTGTACCTTCCGTCAAAATTTTGGAAAGGATTTCTTTCTAAAAGTCTTTTCTTCACTTATTAATTCACTAATTTATTTACACTTGTTGGCTGGAAAGTTCAGGAACTTTGTGCTCTAGGGACCTGAAATATGAAGGTGAACAATACAGTCATTATTCTCAAGAAGCTAGCAAGACCGTAGGCTTTGAAGGGACACCAGACAACATTCTATTTAACTACTTTCCTCTCTCTGTACCTTGTAGCTGAGAAATCTTACCAGCAACTAAGTCTTCCTTTACAAATTGCAACATAATGACTCTCAAGGTTCTGTTTTTTTAAAAAGCTCTATGCAGATACAATGGCAAAAGATACAGAAATAGGAAATTGGCAAAAAGATACAGAAATAGGAAAAAAATTATAGATCTAGCAAATGTTTCTTCTTCTAGTAGAAATGCTTACATTTTTAAAAGTGAAACTGAGAAAAGGAAGAAGATATGAAGAGTGTTATAATCAGCATGAAAAGGATGCTGTGAATCAGGAAATGACGCTCAAGACAAAGATGAAGACACCATGACAGAGAATTAGGGTAGAAAGTACTGTGACATGGAGACTAGACTTCATGCCTATCCCATGCTTAGAAGAGAGCCTGTTGTCTGTATATAATGAAAGGCTTGAATAAACACATCTTTTCATATGTATATTTACACATACATATATATGTCATAAATATATAATAAATATTAATATAATTACAAAGCAACAAACATGTATTAAATGCACCTATGATTCCAGATATTGCTTTAAGTGAATTGGTCTTAGGATCTGTCATATTGGAGTTTCCTTTTCTCTCTAGGCCAGGCTGTACTCTGATTTTTTTTTTTTTTTTTTAGTATCAATGGAATGGAAATCTCATCACGTCAAAGGGAGAGTTTTAAGTGCCCTTTATTTGCAATAAGCATACTGTGAAGCAATGTCCAGATATTATTTGCACTGTTTTCCAGTCTTCATCCTAAAAGTTAGATTCTTCAGAGTCCTAAACTTCCAGGTCACAGATCCTTCCAGTCTTCCTTAAGTGACTGGGGGTAGATGACAAAAGGATCTCCTATGGCCAAATCTCTGCAGGATCCACAAGGCTGCCAGCCCATGAGAATCAGGTCCATGGAATATTTTTACCTGAGGACAAAAACAAAGGGCTCTGGGTATCAGTTTATCCAACCTTTATTGTCTTCCTCCTCATCTTTCTCCTTCCTTGAAGATAGAAATATAACCACTTCAGGCTAATTTTTTGTATTTTTAGTAGACATGGGGTTTCACCATGTTGGCTGAGCTGGTCTCAAACTCCCGACCTCAGGCGATCTGCCTGTCTCGGCCTCCCAAAGTGCTGGTATTACAGGCAGAGCCACTGAGCCTGGCTGCTTCTTTACTTGCTGATTTGGATTGTTGCTAGGTTTTTATAGGTGGGTGTTTGGACTTTCCAAGGTCTTTTGGATTGTTTCCAGGTTTTGCTTTTAGGAACCATGCTTTCATCAACAGACTTGTTTGTGTGTATGTGCAAGAAGTCCTCTGGGGTCTCCCAATAGTAACTCCAAAGTATCCAGAGGAGGAATTTCCAGTATGTATGGTGTATTTATGCTCAACTTTATAAGATATGCCAGTGACCTAGATGCTTACGACTCTCAATTCCTTTGGTTACACAAGAAGACTATATTTTTCAGCCTTGTCTGCAGATAGCATAGAACCACGTGACTGAGCTTTGGTTAGAGTAATGTGAGTGGAAGTAATTTAACCCAATGCATGCCTGGCCCTATAACATTTCACATAATCTTTCAAACTAGAATCACAATCTCTGAGATAGCAGAACCATTTGATGGACAGAGCCTGGAATCCTAGGTCACCAGTTGGAGGAGAGCCGTTTAATTAGGAGAACTCACATGAAAGACTAGAAACTTGTTATGTTAGACTTTTATTGTCTTACATCACTTAGATTTAGGAGCTGGTTTTTATAGTTATTGGCATAGGCAGTCTAATGCACACAATAATGCCAAATTGTTTTCTAAATTATGCTCTCACTTTGCTGTTTATAAGAATTTTGCCAAATTATATGCTCAGTAACACTTGTTATATTAAGGCATCTTAATTTTAGCTCACTGAATAGTATAACATGCTATCTCATTCTGGTCTTAATTTACACTTTCCTGATGCCAGTGAAATATGTATATTTATCATTTATGTTTCCTTGTATGTGAAAGGCCCATTCTTGCCTCTTGTGTTTTTTTTTCTTTTGAGTTTCTTATGAATTTGTAGGAATTCTCTCTAAATTATGGATACTAATCTTTTATTGGTTATATATATGGCAAAGGAGCAGGGAGGAAAGTGTCCATTTGAAGTAGACTAATAGGTATGGGTGATTTATTGCTTCTTGTTTGACTTTCACCCAATCTTCCTGCTTTAGCTCCACTGCCTAAAAGCTGTCTTCAGAAATATTTGGTCTTTCTAATTTCTGAGCCTTTCCAGGATTCTGCAGTTCAAAAATACTTGATTCTTGTTGTGTTTCAACTTACAAATATGTAGGCTTCTTTCTGTAATCTGCTAGTTTCATTCTGAACCACAGATTTGATTTTCATCTTTGAAATTGTGCTTGCTTTTTAAAAATGTGTGCTATCTCCTTCCCATTCTCTATATCTGTGTGGGTATATATATTTGTATTTCTTTGCTGATCATTAGTAACTTCTAATTCACTGGCATTAGTTACAATATTCTAGAAGCTGATCAATCCATACCAACCCTGTGTTACTTGGGAGGCAGAAATATAATGCCAAGAAGACAAATTTTTAGTCAAAAATTGCAGTGTGGTGAGTACAGTTAGTAAGGTAATATTTACTGGAGGAGAGGCTCCCACTTGGTGTATGAATCCATTTTCATGGTGCTGATAAAGACGTAACCAAGACTTGGCAATTTACAAAAGAAAGAAGTTCAATGGACTTACAGTTCCACATGGCTGGGGAGGCCTCACAATCATGGAAGAAGGCAAGGAGGAGCAAGCCACATTTTATGTGGATGGTGGCAGGCAAAAAGAGAGAGATTGCACAGGTAACTCCTGTTTTTGAAACCATCAGACCTCATGAGACTCATTCACTATTGTGAGAACAGCTCAGGAAAGACCTGTCCCCATAATTCAATTACCTTCCATTGGGTTCCTCCCATGACATGTGGGAATTGTTGGTGTTACCATTTAAGATGAGATTTGGGTGGGGACACAGCCAAACCATATCATTCCATAACTGACCCCTCCAAAATCTCATGTCCTTACTTTTCAAAACCAAATATGCCTTCCTAACAGTCCTCCAAAGTCTGAACTCATTTCAGCATTAACTTAAAAGTCCACAGTCCAATGTTTCATCTGAGACAAAGCAAATCCCTTCTGCCTATGAGCCTGTAAAATCAAAAGCAAGTTAGTTACTTCCTAGATATAATGAGGGTATAGGCACTGGGTAAATACAGCCATTCCAAATGGGAGAAATTGGCCAAAACAAAGTGGATACAGGCCTTATGCAAGTCCAATATCCAGCAGGGCAGTCAAATTTTAGAGCTCCAAAATGACCCCCTTTGACTTCAAGTCTCGCATCTGGGTCACGCTGATGCAGAAGGTGGCTTCTCGTGGTCTTGGGCAGCTCCACCTCTATGGCTCTGTAAGGTACAACCTCCCTTCTGGTGGCTTTCACAGGCCGGTGTTGAGCTCTGTGGCTTTTTCAGGTGCACGTTGCAAGCTGTCAGTGGATCTGCCATTCTGGAGTCTGGAGGACAGGGGCCCTTTTCTCACAGCTTCACTAGGTGGTACCCCAGAAGGGACTATGCATGGGGGCTCTAAGCCCACATTTTCTTTCTGCATTATCCTAGCAGAGGTTCTCCATGAAGGCCCTACCCCTGCAGCAAACTTCTGCCTGGACATTCAGGCATTTCCATTAATCTTCTGAAATCTAGGTGAAGGTTCCCAAACCCCAATTCTTGACTTCTGTGCACTCACAGGCTCAACATTATGTGGAAGTTGCCAAGGCTTGGGGCTTGTACCCTCTGAGGCCCTAGCTGAAGCTCTACATTGACCCCTTTCAGCCATGGCTGAAATGGCTGGGACACAGCATCAAGTCCCTAGGCTGCACACAGCACAGGGACCCTGAGCCTGACCCAGGAAACTCATGTTTTCCTCCTAGGCCTCTAGGCCTATGATGGGAGGGACTGCTGTGAAGAACTCTGATATATTTTCCCCATTGTCTTACGGATTAACATTCGGTTGTTACTTATGCAAATTTCTATAGTCATCTGGACTTTCTCCTCAGAAATGGGATTTTCTTTTCAATGGCATTGTTAGGCTGCAAATTTTCTGAACTTTTATACTCTCCTTCCCTTATAAAACTGACTATCTTTAATAGCACCCAAGTCACCTCTTGAATGCTTCACTGCTTAGAAATTTCTTCTGCCAGATACCCTAAATCATCTCTTTCCAATTCAAAGTTTCACAAATTCCTAGGGCAAGGGCAAAATGCCACCAATCGCTTTTCTAAAACATAACAAGAGTTACTCTTGCTCTAGTTCCCAACAAGTTCTTCATCTCCATCTGAGACCACCTCAGCCTGGACTTTATGGTCCATATTGCTATCAGTATTTTGGACGAAGCCATTTGAAGTATCTATGAAGTTCCAAGCTTTCCCACATTTTCCTATCTTCTCCTGAGTCCTCCAAACTGTTCCAACTCTGCCTGTTACCCAGTTCCAAAGTCACTGCCACATTTTCAGGTATCTTTTCAGCAATGCCTCACTCCACTGGTATCAATTTACTGTACTAGTCGATTTTCATGCTTCTGATAAAGAAATACCAGAGACTAGGCAATTTACGAAAGAAAGAGATTTAATTGGACTCACAGTTCCACGTGGCTGGGGAGGCCTCACAATCATGGTGGAAGGCAAGGAGGAGCAAGTCACATCTTACGTGGATGGCAACAGGCAAAGAGAGAGTGCTTGTGCAGGGAACTCTCATTTTTAAAATCATCAGCTCTCATGAGACTCATTCACTTTCATGAGAACAGCATGGGAAAGGCCCACCCCGACGATTCAGTCACCTCCCACCAGGTTCCTCCCATGACATGTGGGTATTGTGGGAGGTACAATTCAAGATGAGATTTGGGTGGGGATGCAGCCAAACCATAGCACTTGGAGAAGCCTTCAGATGGGAGAAATCCAGGGAAGTCTTGGGAAGTGAGGAGCTTTCCAAAGGAAAATCATATGATAAGGCATGGAGACAGGATGGATGGGAGTGAGAAGGTGCAGCATAGCTGCAGGGCACAGTCACAGAATTTCAGGGATCAAGGATGAACAGAGAGGCACCAACTGGGATGGTTCTACTGAGTTTAGATTTTCTCCCAAAGGCCATGCTGACCTCTTAAACAACTTTAGAAGGGAAGGCACATAGTTACATGGTAATTTACTTACTCATTTAAAAACATTTATCTATTCTACGAATACTTATTGACTACTGTATTTAATAATTCACACAGAGCTAATACATACATTGTCTCATTTTCCTCCCAACAATATAATGAGTTGGTTATTTAGGTTCTACAAGTTCCATTTGACAGGTGAGCTGACTGGGAGTCAGAAAAATTCAGACTTGTTCAATATCATATTGTTCGTTAGTCACTAAGATTTTCCCAAAATTCAAATCCCTCGGTAAAAATCTACTGCACCATGATGTCTCCATTTTTGTGCAGAATTGAGGATGTTTGCTACATAAAACTGTTAGAATGAGCAGAATTAAAGCAGAAACAAGGTTCTGACTTTTATACAGCAAATAGAGAGAAAAGAAAGCTACAAATGTATAACTAGGAGAATTCATGCAATAATTTAGTAAAGATAAATTATTAAGCAAAACTGTAGGACCCCAACTGCAGCTGTATATTGCAACATGGATGGTCATCATATGGCAGCTCTTAGCTTTGCAGGTTCTAAAGGTGAGCTAGGTAAAACTGCCCTTTCCATTGGCTTCCACACATGGCTTACTTCATATGAGTCCCTAATGTAACTGTTGAATGGGTTATTTACAGAAAGTGTTAAAAGAGTTACAAAAATAAACATTTTCTTTTGGACAGGAATGTGGACATTCACACTGTGTGTAGGTAGACACTTGGGAGGGGATTGGGGCAAGAATAATCATTTATTAAGTGCTACTATATTCTGCATATGTTGTCTTGATTAACCTTTATGATAATCTTGAGACCTAGCTATTAACGTTTGTTATTTCAGAGGATAAACCAGAAACTTAGGAATCTATGCAATATTGCTCAGTTGGTGAGCCCCAACTCAAGACTGAAGCTATGTCCACGTCTGTCTGCCTCCTGTGTTTATGCTCGTTCCCTTACATCACAGAGCCAGAGAAATTCAGGGATAGCCTCCCCAAACAATCAAGAGGTTTTTAGGAATGTGGGGGAAGGGGTTGGTCGTAGAGATGTCAGAGCAAAAGCATGAAACTACTTCTGTCTGATAAAAAACAAGGTTTGTGGTTGGTGTGGCTCATATTTATGAAATATAAATGGAGTGGAGAAGATTGACAAAGTGAAACAAGTAAATGGGGCCTTGAATCATGCCAGGATTCAAGGAGTTTTATTCACTTCTTCATAAAGTACCTACTATGGGTCTAGACCTTTTAGATATTGGGGGCAGACCAGAAAGCAAGGCAAGCAAATCTCCTAGACTTGAAGAGTTTTCCTCAACTCTCCAGAAGAGAGGGGCATGGAGAGAGCTACTAACAGGTCAACTAATGGATAAAATAATTTCAGGGAATCAACACTCTTATGACATAATTAAAACTTGGCATTATGACGGAGTTTATGGACACTACCAAATTTAGATTAGGTGGTCAGAGAAGGTCTCTCTGTGGCTTTGAATTTGAAAGGTGAGAGTGGAATAAATAGAACAGCAATCTGTGCAAAAATCTTAAGGTGAAGCATTAGTTCTGTGGTTCTCAATTGGAGCAGGAACATTGGGAAATATATATAGGTGTTTTATCATAGTCACAATGATTAGTGATGTCACTGGCATTGGATGGATTTGGGGCTAAAGATACCATATATTCCAAATTGCATTAGGCAGTTACTTACAATAAAAAATTGTTCCACCTTATATTAGTCTGTTCTCATGCTGCTCATAAAGACATACCAGAGACTGAGTGATTTATAAAGAAAAGAGGTTTAATTGACTCACAGTTCCACACAACTGGGGAGGCTTCACAATCATGGTGGAAGGTAAGGAGGAGCGAAGCTACATCTTACATGGAGGTAGGCAAAAGAGAGCATGTGCAGGGGACCTCCCTTTCATAAAACCATCAGATCTCATGAGATGTATAACTATCATGAGAACAGCATGGGAAAGACCCATCCCTGTGATTCAATTACCCACCCCCTCCATGATTTCAATTACCCCATGATTCAATTCAAGATGAGATTTGGATGAGGACAGAGCCAAACCATATCACACCCCAAATGCCAATTGAGCCCCATTGAAATCCACAGTGGAAACTATCATTGGAAAGATCCCATTGCTGCTCCAGGTTTGGTATTTTTGAAGAAATATGTTGTGGATGGTATGGGACAAATTGCAGAAGCTGTAATACACTAGTGGGTCAAGTGAGTCAACACTTGTATCAACAATAAACACATAAAAGAATAGAAATTGACAAATAGAAAGAATAGATTTAAATAGAACCAAATTAAATATATCGGAGTGCTTCATATTTAGTAAGATTAAATACTTAGAAAGTTAACACCTCGGCGGGGTGTGGTGGCTCATGCCTGTAATCCCAGCACTTTGGGAGGCCGAGGCAGGTCAAGAGATTGAGACCATCCTGGCCAAGATGGTGAAACCCCATCTCTACTAAAAATACAAAAAGATTAGCTGGGGGTAGTGGCACGTGCCTGTAGTCCCAGCTACTCGGGAGGCTGAGGCAGGAGAATTGCTTGAATCCAGGAGGCAGAGGTTGCAGTGAGCCGAGGTTGAGCCGAGGTTGTGCCACTGCACTGCAGCCTGGTGCCTGGTGATGGAGTGATGGAGTAAGACTCTGTCTCAGAAAAAAAAAAAAAAAAAGAAAATACCTCATTGAACTTTTCTTTCTGTGTGTGTGTGTGTGTGTGTGTGTCTGTGTATACACAACACTATATCCAGCACACACGCATATGGACTAATTGATGATGCAAAATTTCTTTCTCACTGTGGGTCTTAGTCAAAGCATGTGAAAGCCATTGGCTTAAAACGTGGGAACCAGGTAGCAACTGACATGAAGGATAACAGAAATGGAAGCTTAGCTCTTGGAGCCTCAGCCACAGAAAGGAGTTTAGATTTCATTTTAGATGCTTCAGGGCTTTCAGGAGAGAACTGGTGATGTGACTTACTCAGCTTCTATTTAGAAAATAGATTGTAAAGAGGAATCACAGAATGCAGAGAGACCAGTTATTATAGTTATCCAGGAGAGAGGTGATGCTGACCAGTGTCGAGATGGAAAGAAGAGGACAGAGGGAGAGACTTTTCTATGGATGCTAAGAGAAGGACAGCCTGGTAGGCTGGATAAAGTCTCTGTAGAATCAAGCAATAGGTAGTTGTTGGCTATGGATAGTCTGGTATAATCATTGGTATTTCAGTAAGATCCAACCCAGGATGTGTTGGAAGTGGGTAGAGAATGGCAGCTGTGAATTCAGGAACAGATGGCAGGCAGGCATCCAGACTATTATTAGTGGCCAGTCAGCATCTGGGACATCTCTCAGCAGGTAGCAAGGACACAGCCAGGAAAATGCAAATCATAGCAGAAATTCTGTTCCTCAGAAGAGAACAGCATGATGGAAAACACATAGATGTTGGCCCCTAGATAATGTGTAGCTCCTTCTCTAGCTTTTATAAGAAGCAGGCAGGGTCAGGGCCCAAAATCCACAGGAATAAGAGACAGGAATCTGATCAGGTTAGGTCAGTGCCTGTGGAACTGACATGGCTACGTTTTCATGGTAAATCTTCAAAAGCAAATAGAGACCAAGTTCTAGCAGGCACTCTCCTCCATCAACTCCTTCCATGCAGATCAAATGCTGGCGAGCAGGAGAGCAAGGTCAGCTCTGTCTCATATGGTATGCCTGTCTGTTTCTCTCTGTATCAGGAAGCTTGCTCTTCTTCCAATATGGCACCCAATTCTATACTCCTGCAGCTCTAGATGATAGGCCAGGAACTAAGGCCTGGGAATTTCCATGCAAGATACATTTGCACTATCTAAAGAGCTTTGTGTCTTCTCTTCACTGTAGTTGAGCATGCATTTTTGACTTTGCTTTGCAATGCAATGATAAGATAAGGAATAAGCCTTGGCTTTGGGGAAATTAGGTCACATGATCCCACCTGGTTTATTAGTGTTTTTTCTTAGAGGCTGGGGACAAAATCACAACTAATGAAATGTGGTTTGCTCTGCCAGGTAGGCTCTGTGCACCTATCTTCCTTGGGAACCTTGCAAGCTACGGTGATATGTCCTGGCAGAATTAGCAAATTCCTGGGCACTCTGAATAAAATATCATTTAATAATACTTCTATTTACCCAACTCGTAACAGCAGCCTAAGGTCAGGCAACCACAGGTTCAACTCCAGGCTCTGGTACTTACTAAGCTTGGCATCCAGTTTTACCTCTGCCTTTTCTGGATTACTATACTTCTCAGGGTTTCAGTTTATATATCTGTAAAATGAGCATCAAGATGCCTAATCAGGTGATGTTTTTGTCATTGTTATATTCTGCACATGAGATAACGTATGAGAAAATGCCCTCTAAACCCCGAAATATTACACTCATGTATAAAGAACAAGACTTCACATTGTGTTTTAGAGTTGGAAAAAATTAGAGGTATATTATTATTTAAATCACACCTTTTTTTGTGAACTACTGAAGAAATAATGCAGAAAATTACAACAGTTTAAAAGGTCAGATGTATACTGAATTATACTTTATTTTTAATAGTAATGTGTTAATCACCAGTGTCAGTATAAGACGGAAAGGCAGAACAAAATACGTTTAAGTTCAATTATATTTGAGTTAACAAAAGGAGTGATTTATAAAAATTATATCTTCTCTGAGAATTATGTTTTATAATTTTATATAATTATCTAAATCATGTTTCACCAACTTTAAAATTTGAACAAACATACAGGTTTACAGTTCAGATGGGCAAAGACAGCTCTGTAATAAAACAATTTGACAGTAAGGGAGATCTTCTCTTTTTTTATACTGAATTGTAGAAAATACAGCACAGAAAATCTATATGAGTGATAGAAGAGCCCTGTCGTAATTCTTCTTTCCAAGAACTTTGCTTCTTCCTCTTTAGTTAGAAAATAAGTTATTTTTTTAGGTCCTGCTGTCAAAATATCTAGGTACTTACTCTACTTTGTTATTAAGAGAATGCAACTATTGGCAAGGCATGCCAGCTCATGCCTGTAATACCAACACTTTGGGAGGCTGAGGCCAGGAGATCACTTGAGCCCAGGAGTTCGAGACCAGCCTGGGAACCATAGTGAGACACTGAATCTACAAAAGAAAAGAAAAGAAAAAAGTGAAAAAAAATTAGCCAGGCATGGTGGTATGCACCTTTGGGCCAACCACTCAGGAGGCTGAGGGAGGAGGATGACTTGAACTTGGAAAGTCGAGGCTACAGTGAGCTGCAATTGCACCACTGCACTTCAGTCTGGGAAAAAAAAATGCAACTACGAAGTCAGAATCTAAATAAGTAACCTTATTTTAGTGCTAAGTGAATTGCCTGGTGGTTAATCTTTCATTAAGGCTGTTGTTTTCTTAAAGGGCAAATCCTATGTATATTTTCTCTTCCTAGGGGATGAGAGTTGGAATCACCATCATAACCATTAACAATAATCACATCTGTATCTATTATCTGCTGTTGCATAATAATCCACCTCAGAATTTAGTGGCTTAAAACAATTAATGTTCATTATTGCTTACAATTTATGTGAGACAGTCATTTGGAAATGACTTAACTAGGTAAATGTGGCTTAGGGTCTTTCAAGAGGAGGAGCCACATTGTGGGCTAGGGCTACTGTCTACTAAAGACTTAACTAGAGCTGCAGGATCCATTTCTACAGTGGTTCACTGGTATGGCTGCAAGTTGGTATTGGCTGGTTGATGTGTGGTTTCAGTTCATTGCCATGTTGATCTCTCTACAGAGTTGAGGGTCTCTTGATGTGTTGGACCTCTTGACAGCTGTTTATAGACTGGACAATCCAAGAGAGCAAGGAAGTCCCTACAATAACTTTTATGCCCTAACTTTGGAAGTCTCATGCCATCATTTTGTTTATATCCATTTTGTTTATATCTATACAAGGGCATGACAGCTAGGAAGCATGGATTATTGGAAGCCATCTTGGAAGCTGTCTATCACATCATCATCATAAACTTTTAAATGAATGAATGACTTAAGCAATTAGAAATATGCAAACATTAAGAAAAGTGCTCTCTAGATAAAATTTCTTTGAAGGAAAAATTATATTTTAGATGTGCTTTCTTCACTCTTGAGATGACATTCTTTCGTTTGTAGTCGGAAGTAGGCAACAATAATTTCTACCTAAACTTAATGCCAATGAACACAGTAATAACAAGACAGTAGCTAGTCTTACATGATAATTGATGATAATTGCATCCTACTTTAATTGCTATATAAACAAGACTCTGCAATGGAAATCCAAACATTTCATCAAAAGGAAAAAAAAACAAGAAAATTTGTCAAAGTCATTTGCAAGTTGATAAGGAGCTAACAAATCCAGCCTACATGTCTGCAACTCATCAAAGCAGCTGCTGGCAATGCACGACACTTCCTTGGAGGATTTTGGTGGTGGTGAGAGCTCAGGCTGGCTGGTGTCAGCTCCTGGATACTGCTGAGACATGTGCTGAAACCTAACTGTTGGCAGCAGTTGTGCCACTGTGCTGAAGTGCTTAATGAAACATTGCCAGTGTGGGAACCATCGCAGGTTCATCAGTGAATGGTGGGGCAATGTCTCTCCCTTGTTGCTGCCTGTGCCCTCTGGAAAGATGAGTTCAAAGCAAAATAGGGAGAGGGTGATGTGGTTTCTGTTGAGGAAAACTCTAGAAGTCTTTATAGTATATTATCCAAAAGCTAAGGGGAAGCAAAAGAAAGAAAGGCACTTCATTCTGGTAAATGAGCTAGCTTAGGTGTGTTAGAGAGAGGAAGGGCCCTCATATGAGGCAGGTTAATTAATCTCTTAGAAACTCAGCTGAGCCCAAGTAGGTGAGCAACAGATGGAAAAGAATGAGTGGTAGTATGTCCAAATAGATAAGAAATAAAAGAAGAGATGAAACAAAGAAAGGCCGTCCAAGAAAGAGACTTTAAAAACTCTTAGGAACTCAGCTGAGTCCAAGTAGGTGAACAACAGATGGAAATGAATGAATGGTAGTATGTCTAAATAGACAATAAATAAAAGGAGAGATGGAAGAAAGAAAGTCTGTCCAAGAAAGGAACTTAAAAACCTGAGGCAGCATCATAAGGGCACATAGAAGAGGTAGTTGTCCTCCCTCTTTCTCTGAGACGTGTACCTCAGGAACATCAATAATGGTTGCTGTTCAGTAACCCATTAAAGATGATTCCCCAATGAGAAAAAAATGTGGAAACTAGAGAAAAGATACCCTACAAAATTGATATCTTGAATCTAAGCAATTCCAACTAGGAAGCAGAGTAGACAACCACTGGGACGCAAGAGCAGAGATGTGCTCCCAGGAGACTATGGAGCTTATTCCAATAAGTCGGAATGCTTGTTCAATTCAAAACTAGGGGTGCCACACCACTAAGACTCAGAGGGAAATGGAAATTGAGATGTTGGAAGATGCAGGATGGAAAGGAAAACCATCTTGAGTAAGATCTGATAACTGAGCCTGTCACCATCGTAACATTTGAAACTGTGCTGATTTGGCAACAGTCTCTCAAATGCTACTCTCTGGAAAATAAGAAAGTATGCATGGGTGCATTTCCCTCCTCAAAATGGCAAACTGGTGTCCTGACATGGTTTTATGATACTCTGTCTGGGAGAGAGTGCCATATTTAGTCTCACAGGTCACGAGCCCTGGAAAATCATGGTTAGAATGAGCAGTGACTTGGCCATGATGACATTGAGAAAGATCACTTTCCCCTACCCATCCCTTCTCCCAGTTTCATCTTTGGTGGCTCTCCATTCTTACGTTCTGGGAACATCATTTTGCTTGATAAAATTGCCCTAGGAACTGGGGATTTACTTGTTTTCTAAATGTCATGAGTGTGGGCCCAGGGCTGTGATAATTCTATGCATTCTATAAATAGTTTAGACTCTTAAAATAATGAAGCTTAAAAGAAAATTTTTTGTCGTGGTCCTAAATAAATGAATGTCTTAATGAACGGCCCAGATTGGACTCCTGAAGGAACCCCAGCCTTATCTCTACCTCAGCTATACCTCGGAATGAAAGTCCAGGCTGAGTCTGAGAAAAATAAAACAAAAATTAGGAATGTTGAATTTTTAAATTTTTAAAACTTTATCTCGATGATGTTAATGCTAGTTGTTGTAGCAAGCAAACCCTGGACTTTTTACGTGAAATTCTGTCTGTTGCGGTGATGTAGAGTGTTTGCCTTATGCAGACCTATGGAAACTCAGGTCGATGAAGACTTTGGTAACATGGTTATGTGGTCTTTAGGGTTATTCTTGATGTAGATATTCATCAGGTGGAGGGGATAAATGAGAGAGAATGGAGGAACATATCCAGGCTTTTATGAACCTGGCCGGGACCTGGGGGAACATATCATTTCTGCCTCCATCTCTTTGGTAGAATTCAATTATTTGGCCACACT
This sequence comes from Cacajao melanocephalus, assembly GCA_963573385.1. Classification (NCBI taxonomy): domain Eukaryota; kingdom Metazoa; phylum Chordata; class Mammalia; order Primates; family Pitheciidae; genus Cacajao; species Cacajao melanocephalus. The sequence continues at coordinate 50,102 of CAUYLG010053939.1, read as the reverse complement.
TAGGTGAAAGGGAATCTGCAATGTGGGCTTGGCAGACAATTCCAAATAACAATCCTATATCATGAAAGAGAACTTGAATCTTTATTTTTGTTTGTTTTGTGACGAAGTCTTGCTTCTTCACCCAGGCTGGAGTGCAGTGGCACAATTTTGGCTCAGTACAACCTCCACCTCCTGGGTTCAAGCAATTCTCCTGCCTCAGTTTCCCCAGTAGCTGGGATTACAGGCATGTGCTACCATGCCCAGCTAATTTTTGTATTTTTAGTAGCTACAGGGTTCCACCATATTGGCCAGGCTGGTCTTGAACTCCTGACTTCAAATGATCCATCCACCTTGGCCTCCCAAAGTGCTGGAATTACAGGTGTGAGCCACTGCACCCGGCCAGGACCTTGAATCTTAGTGAAAAGTCCGTCACAGGCCACAGACTTTTAGCTGATGAAGGCAGGGTAATTTATTTAGGCCTTTACTTTACTTTCTTTAGACAAGTTCTTCATGTTTTATTTTTCAAAAGGACTTGTATCTTTGGAGTTTAATTTCTTTCTGCAAATATGATAATGGGGCTGGTTTTTATTCAACTTCAGGGCATTTCCATGTAATTGGAAATTACAAGTTATCAGAGTATCTTTCTCTCATTCTTAAAACTTATCACAGAATCTCCATGAGTAGTATTAGACAATTTGTCTCAACATACCTAGAGGTGGGAAAAAGAACTAGGGGTACATTTTCAGCTTGTATATAGAGGTTTTTGAAGTTTGGGTAATGAATCGATTATTCAGATACTTTTAGAATCTTTTACAGGCAAAATCTAAATACCCATCCACAGTTTCGGAGTGACAGTGAAACAGCAGCTGATGTTAAATGTGAGGTCCTCCCCTGAAAAGCATAGCCTGACTCCTGTTTTGGATTAGATTAAAAATCAAACCCCAGTGAACTGAGAGGGCCAAAGTCAAGGAAATGTTAGGGTGGATTGTTTGTTTCTTACTCCTTTGTTTTGCTTTAAAAGACTTCCTAACACAGTACTCCTGGCCCCATGTGCCCCATGGACACACTGGGTTTGAGGGGCCCTGGCCTGTGGCCTCCTCTTTTTGGGGTGAACCTGCAAAGAGAAAGTGTTCTAATCTGGGCTCTTTGTAAAGTGCACTAGGCCGCAGGGACCTGCATTTTGGAGGAAGGGCCACTTCAATTCAGGGGATCATTATAAACTTATTTGGTTGCCCAGCTTAGCCATGTCCTGCTTCCTAATTTTCACTGATTATGAAGCTGGCATTAGGATTTCCATCTGTCTGATTCCATATCACCATATGTCAGTTGATTTGAACTCGGCAGTGGGGAGGGGGTGGGTGTTCTATTTGGACCCATCAAACCACAACTACAGTCTGAGTTGGAATCCTGGCTCTCCTGTTTGCTATCTGTATAGTACTAATAATTTTATTTAGAATCTTTGAGCCTTAGTTTCCTGCCCATTAGGTAGGGGTAATACCTCTACAGTATTGTTGTGAGAATAAGAGGTATTAATGGCTGTAAAATGCTTCGTATAATACCTGGAACATAGTAAGGACTCAATAAATTGTGTTGTTTATTGTTACGACACATTTTTCCAGGGTAATCTTGTATTGTGTGTGTTGTCTTGGGAAAGAATCAACTTTTACCTTTTCTTTTGGTTATTTATGGTGACATATTGTCATAGTTTTGTTTGTACTGCTATAACAAAATACCATAGCCTAGGTAACTTATGAACAATAGATATTTATTTCTCACAGCTCTGTAGGCTGGGAAGTCTAAAATCAAGGCACTGCAGGTTTGGCATCAGGTTAGGTCCCTTTCCTCATAGGTGTCACTGTCTAGGTGTCCTAACATGGCCAAAGGGATGGAAAGGACAAAATGGGGAAAATACTATGTCCTCATATGGCAGGAGAGCACAAGAACAAAAAGGGCCTAGGCTAGTGTCTGTCAACCATTTTAAAAGACACGAGTCCATTCATTGAGGCAGAGCCCTCATGACTTTATCACTCCCCAAAAGGCCCCGTCTCTTAATACCAAAATGGGAATTATATCTCAACACTTAAATTGTGGGGGCCATTCAGACCACAGCCCATGGAATGACCAGTGCCTGTGTTATCTGCAAGTACCAGGAATTACAGATTCAGTGAGGGCAGCAGCAACAGGGTCAGAAAGAGGAGAGGGCTGGGGAAGAATTTCCAATATTTTAAGATGCATTTAGTCTGGACAATTTTCCAACTACACCCCACCCAGCCCAATTAGATAAAACAAGTATACTCACACAGATAGTCCCCACATGGCCACTTGTTTGTTTTTTGTTTTGCTCCCTCACTTTCTGTCCTTTCCACTTGTAGGTTCCTCTGCTCTAGTCAACTCTGATCTCAATAAGGACCAAATTTATTTTGCAGACTTTGAACTCTGGGTGCTAGAAAATAGTACTTGGGGCATGATTGGCTATATGTAAGTGTCAAGCTATAATGGAGGCATCTTTTTTCCTCTTATAACACTCCTGTAATTCAGAGGTCCTCAGATTTTGCTTCCCTGTCCCAAATACCTGAGAGATAAGATAAACCTCTGTCCGTTCCTGGTGATTATTATGAGAGTGGATACTTTCCTAAGGGAAAGTATGTAAAAACCTATGGCTGGAAGTGGAAGAAAGGGGGTGGTGTGGTAATTAAAAAAAACAAAAAACCTTTTTTATTTTTATGGGTACACAGGTGCGTATATTTATGAGATATGTGAGATATTTTGATATAGGCATACAATGTAACAATGTATAATAATCATACGGTGTATTCATCACCTCAAACATTTATCATTTTCCCATGTAAACATTCCAATTGTACTTTTAGTTATTTTAACATGTGTGATAGATTATTGCCAACTGTAGTCACCCTGTTGTACTATTAAATGCTAGGTCTTATTCATTCTAGCTGTATCTCTGTACCCATTTACCATGTCCACTTCCTCACTTCCTCCTCGCTGCCCTTCCCAGCCTCTGGTAACCATCCTTCTACTCTTCACCTCCATGAGTTCAGTTATTTACATTTTTAGCTCCCACAAATGAGTGAGAGCATGCAAAGTTTGTCTTTCTGTGCCTGGCTTATTTCACTTAATGTCCTCCAGTCTCATCCATGTTGTTGCAAATGACAGAGCCTCATTTTTATTTTTATAGCTGAATAGTATGCCATTGTGAGTATGTGCCACTTTTTCTTTATCCATTCATCTGTTAACGAACACTTAGTTTGCTTCCGAATCTTGGCTATTGTGAATAGTGCTGCAGTAAACATGAGAGTGCAGATTTCTCTTTGATATATAGATTTACTTTATCTTGGGTATATACCGGGTAGTGGGATTGCTGAATCATGTGGTAGTTCTACTTCCGGTTTTTAAAGGAACCTCCATACTGTTCTCCATACTGGTTATGTTTAATACTAATTTACATTCCCACCAAGAGTGTACAAGGGTTGCCTTTTTTTCCATATCCTTGCCTGCATTCATTATTGCCTGTCTTTAGGACAAAAGACATTTTAACTGATGGGGTGAAATGATATCTCATTGTAGTTTTGATTTGCATTTCTCTGATGATCAGTGATGTTGAGTACCTTTTCATAATCCTGTTTACCATTTGTATGTGTTGTTTTGGGAAATGTCTATTTAGACATTTTTCCCTTTTTTGTAATAAGACTATATATATATATATATATATATATATAAATATATATATATATTTCTGATTGAGTAGTTTGAGCTCTTTATATATTCTGGTTATTAATCTTTTGTTGGAATGGAGAATTTGCAAATATTTTCCCCCATTCCATGTCTCTTGACTTTGTAGAGCATTTTGTTTGCATGCAGAAGCTTTTTAACTTGATATAATCCCATTTGTCCATCTTTGCTTTGGTTGCTTGTGCTTTTAGGGTATTATCCAAGAAATCTTTTTTCATACCAATGTCCTGGAGAGTTTCCCCAGTATTTTTATTTAGTAGTTCCATAGAGGTTTTAGATTTAAGTTTTTCATTCATTTTGATTTTATTTGTATATATGGAGAGAGATAGAGGGATAGAGAGACAGAGGGATAAGGGCTCTAGTTTAATTATTCTACATATGGAGATCCAGTTTTCCCACCACCATTTATTGAAGAGACTCTTTTTCCCAGTGGATATTCTTGTCACTTTCATCAAAAATGAGTTCACCATAGATGTATGATTTTATTTCTGGATTCTCTACTCTGTTCCATTTGTCTATGTGGCTGTTTTTATGCCAGTACCATGCTGTTTTGATTACAATAGCTCTAGTATAATTTAAAATCAGGTAATATAATTCTTCCAGTTCTGTTCTTTTTGCTCAGCATGACTTTAGCTATCCTGGGTGTTTCCATATAAAAGTTTTAGGATTATTTTTTCTATTCTGTAAGGGATGTCATTATTGTTTTGATAGAGATTGCACTGGATCTATAGATTGAATAGTATGGACATTTTAATAATATTGATTCTTACGATACATGAACATGGAATATATTTCCCTTTTTTTGGTGTCTTCTCCAAATGCATTATTGTTTTACAGTTTTCATTGTAGAGGTCTTTCACTTATTTGGTTAAGTTTGTTCGTAGGTGTTTAATTTTATTTGTAGCTGTTGTAATGGGGTTACTTTCCTGATTTTTTTTTTTTTTTTGCTGTTGACATATAAAAGTGCTACTAATTTTTGTATGTTGATTTTATATCCTGCAACTTTACTGAATTTGTTTATAAGTTCTAATAGTTTTTTAGATCTTTAGGTGTAGCCTTTGTTCTTTTCAAATATAAGATCATATCATCTGTAAACAAGGATAATTTGACTTCTTCCTTTCCAAATTTTTTATGTTTTTCTCTTGTCTAATTGCTTTAGCTAGAACTTCTAGTACTACGTTGAATAACAGTGGTGAAAGTGGACATCCTTGTCTTGCTCCAGATCTTAGAGGAAAGGCTTTCAGTTTTTCCCTATTCCGTGTGACACTAGCTGGGGTCTGTCATATATGGGTTTTTGTCTTTTTTTGTGCTGAGGTATGTTCCTTCTCTTCCCAGTTTCCTGAGGGATTTATCATGAAAGAATGTTGAATTTTATCAAATGCTCTTTATCAATTGAAATCATCATATTATTTTGTCCTTTCATTCTATTGATATGATATATCACATTGATTGATTTGCATATTTTCAACCATCCTTGCATCCCTGGGATGAATCTCATGAGGAGGCGATAATTTTAATCAAAGCTTCTTGAATGGTTCACATTTGCTCTTCAACGCCCAGTTCAGAATTTCAGTATGTCATTTGTTCAAATGTGGGTCCCTAGAGCCAGAACATATCTGCAATATATGTTTATTAAATAAATAAATAAATAAATTTATAAAGAAATAAAATATAGTTATTAAATATTGAGAAATGAAGATGTAGAGGGGTCTGGCTGGTAGAGGTAAGAATAATGAGGAGTCACTTATTAATCATTGACACAGAAAGGCTATTATTGAGTCAACTTCATGCTTCTCCTTGGTACTCCCCTCACATTTTTTATAGATCCCTGACTCTAGGCATTTTTAAAAAATTTTTTTCTTTTGGCCATCTTTATTCATTCTCTGCCTCTGCATGGAAATGAAACTTTAGTGCCTTATGCAGCTTCTATGTGTAAGAACTAATCTTATGAGTTTAGAGGTTAATTTCAAATAATTTCTTGTATCAGATTGTACTAGGTATTGTGGTGAGAGACACAAAAATGAATAAGATGTCAGTCCTTCCTTCAGAATATTCATAATGTTCCTGGGGAGTGCAGGGGTAAGTACCTCTGTGTCAGGCAGGCACAATGCTGGAGATCTGGAAAATAATAAAAAGAAAAATTAGATATGGTCCCTTCTTTAATGGAACTTTAGAGTAGGGAAAAGATGGCCAGTTAGAACATTACAATTATGGTAGGCATCTGGAGGGGTAGACATGTGGTGGTGTGAAAGTGAGTAATGGAACTTGATCCAGAATTCAGGAGTCAATGGAAACAGTCCCTGAAGAAATCATGATTAAACTGAGATCAGGAGAATGAGTAGGTGCTGATTAGGTATCAAAGTATTTCAGACAAAGGTAAAATTATTGGTAAATCCTTCTGTTGGGGCAGGGAGCCTGGCACAGTCCAGGAAGTAGAAAAAAGAGACTGAGGACAAGTTCTGGGTGGAACGAGGCTGGGAACTTAGATAAAGGATGATGTATGTAGGCCTGTGGTGTTAAGGATTGTGGTCTTTACAAAATGGGAAACATTTGCAATGGAGGGAGTAGTATATGTGTCATAATTTCATCTGTGGTTTATTAAGTTCATGCTACCTGCCAGGTGAAAACTGGGTTGGAAGGTGGACCAGCAAGGATGCAAGTAGAACATTTGGGCTGCTTTACAAGTAATCTTTGTAAAATTACTATTATTTATGGATAGTATGATTGTATGCCTAGAAAACATGAGAATCAATGGAAAAGGCAGTACAAACAGAGAAAATTCAATTAAGGATGAAATTAATACAGAGACATATTTTTTCACATATAAAAAATGACCAGTTAGATGACTGAATAGAGGAAACAATATCATTTACAATAGGAACATGAAAGATAAAATGCCTATAATCAAACAAATAATTTGAAAGAGATCAGTGAAGAAAGCTAAAAACACTTCCATAGGGATATAAACAACTACTCAAGAACTAGAAAGATCTGATATGTTCTTGAACAGGAAGACTCAATATTATGAATATATCTATTCTCCCTTGTAAAAATTATGCATTTAATATTATTTCATCAACCTAAGTGTCCATCAACAGTGGATTGGACAAAGAAAATGTACATATACACCATGGAATACTACATAGTCACAAAAGAATGAAACCATGTCCTTTGCAGCAACATAGATTTAGTTGGAGGCCATCCTAAGTGAATTAACACAGAAAGAGAAAATTAAATACTACATGTTCTCACTTATAAATGGGAGCTTCACATGGTCACAAAGACAGAAACAACAGAAACTAGAGACTCTGAAAGTGGGGAGAGGGTCAAAAAATGACTGATTGGGTACTATGTTTGGGTTGTGGGTTCAATAGAAGCCCAAACCCCAGTACTATGCTATATACCCATGTGACAAACCTGCACATATACCCTCTGAATCTAAAATGTTATTCCAATGACATTACAAAGAGTCATTTTTCTAAAGTTTTAGACAGGCTGATTGTAAGCATCATGCAGAAAAAATACACAAGAATACCTAGGAAAATTATAAAAAAGAATACTAAGGATCAACTACCCTTATCAGATATTAAACACATTAAAAGCCCCAATAATAAAAATGGTATGATACTGTCACATAAATTAACATACTAGTTCAAGAGAATAAAATTAAAAGTCTAGGAATAGACCTGAAGGCACACAGAAATTTGACATCAGTTAAGCTTCATTTGGGCGGGAGTCTTTTCTGTTTTGTTCTATTGCTGTATTTCTACCACCTAGATCCATGCCTGGTACACAGCATTGTCCAAATATCTGTGGAATTAATAAGTGAAAATTTGCATTGTTCATTTAATGCTGTTAGTACAACTGGATAACAATCTCAATTAAAGTGGGATCCTTACCTTCTACTTTACAAAGGATGAATTTAAAAATGATTAAAGCTTTAAAATAAATCCATTATAGTTGAATAAGAAACTATAGGATATTAATTTTATATGGAGTTGAGGACACAACTCTACAGATTTGTAGACAACTATAGCTAGGCTACATTGGCTTGGATATTCAATTTTTTGTCTTCCTTCCTTCCCTGCTTTCTTCCCTTTCTCCTTCCCTTACCCCTTCCCTTCTTTTCTCCTCTCCCCTCCCCTCCCATTCCCTTTCCCCCTCTACTTCCCCTTGCCTTCCTCTCTTTCTTTTTTTTTTTTTTAATATAGAGTAAGACCTTGAAAATGATTTGAAAACAATGGGAATGTAAATTTCTTATAGTTTGCAAATCTACCTCTAAGCTTTTATGTTATTACAACCACATTAAATTGATTTTGTGTGTGTGACCTGCCGTCACTTTTCCCAGCACTCTATTATTATTATTTCATTATAAATAATGTTCCCTGAAAGCAGGTACCTTGTCTCTCACTTCCTGGTATACTCTAGTGCCTAGAACTGAGGTTGATATAAGGTTGGGACATGATAATTATGGTTTAATTAAGACATGGTTGAAAACAGAAAACAAGGAGGGAGGGGACATAATTAAATCTAGTCAAATACTTTTTGGAGAGAACTTAGGATCTTTTCATAAATGAGATCAACTTTTCCAGTTGGATACAAGTGTCTAAGAATGAGGGAGAAGGCACAGATGGCAGAAAATTAGGCAGATAAAAAGTTTAGGTTATTAATTTCCTTATCTAAGTTGGGCTGTTAACATGCTCTACAATGTAGGCTGGTTATTTAACTTCTTTGCCACAATCTCCCCCACCTCCACACCCTACATGCCCCACCTTCCTTTTATGTGAAGCCCCTGTTTCACTGAGAATCAAAATGTATTTGACAAATTGACATTTCTTTTCTATTTCCTTTTAGGGCCATAAATGCATAATGTATATTGACTTGCCTCTAATATGTCAATAGTAGAAAGAAATGTGTGCAACAAAGATTTATAATAAATCTAAGAAGTGAGAAGAGAGGACAAGAAATAAATCTGACCAGAGAAATTCCAAGAGTAAGACTGAAAGACATCTTAAAGCATTTCATGATGGATACCCTAGAGACTAGAAAGTTACCTCTAAACTTCAGCATCTAAACAGAGGGCTGCAAATTCTTTGTACTCCACAAATTGAGGGGTGGTATCTAATTCCTCTCTGCTTGAATTGAGGTTAGCCCTAGTGACTTGTTTGACCAATAGAAGCTTCTGGTATTCTGAGGCCAGATGACACTAGGACATGGCAACTTACATCCAGGCCTTTTTTTATGCTCACTCTGGAAAAAGAAAGCCATAGTGTAAAATGGCTAACTATGCTGAGACCACCATGCTGTGAGGAAGCCCAAGCTAGCCATGTGGAAAGAGATAGATGCCTAGGCAGCTTCCAGATATCCTAGATAACCCAGTCATAATCCCGGACATAAGGGTGAAGAAGGAGTCACTCTGGTCCCTCCAGGCACAATGGGTGAAGAGCCAAGGAACCCAGTTGGAAGCAAGAATTGAGGCTCCAGACATAAGACCCGACTGAGATATTGCAGCCATCTACAGTCATTTGCGTCATCCCAGCTGAGGCCCCAGTCATTGTGGAATAGAAATAAACCATCTCTACTATGTCTGTCCAAATTCCTGACCACAAAATTGTGAGCACAGTAAAATGGTAGTTGTTTTACTAAATGTTGAGATGGTTTGTTACACAGTAATTGGAGCACTCCATGAGGAGGTGTTGCTTCATTTCTTCAAAGACATTTGCTGAGCACCTACTAGTGCCAAACCCTTTGAGTGATGTTTTATAATTCTATATTTTCTAGTCTCCCATATATTTCTAGACATTCTTATATCCAGCTTACACAATACAAAACAAAGGATCAGTTAATTTTGGAGACTTTTCCAAGATCACACTGATCATCTGTGCTGGGACTCAAACTCAGGTTCTGCCAAAAGAAATGAAAAGGCAAAGCAAAGTCAAGTCACTCCCTTGAAAAGTGTGAGTTTACAGTTGAGTTGAAAAAGAAAAGTGCTTGGAGATGCCAGCTATTGTGGATGCCCCCCAGGGACTGTGAGAGGAACAGATGAATTTCAAGTGGGCTGACGATTCTGATAGGGATTAAGTGGCAGATTGCACCACAGATGCCACTCTTAAGAGGTTCTTTTGTAAGATTTTGTAATTTTGTAATTCTTTTGTAAGATTTGCTTTTGGTTAAGCGGGAAAGAAAGAAAGTGGAAAATTATTTTCATAGGGAAAAATTAACTCTGAGGGAAAAATGTCTTTAATTCAAAATTCACTACACCCCTGTCTGATTCTTGTTCTGTGAACAGGCAGTACAAGGTGAGAGTGTGCCTAGCAAACATAGTCCTTAAGCAGATGGGGTTTCCCTTCCAAGGCATCATCTCAGATGTCCATGGAGTCATATTTTCTTCCAGTTGTCAAGCCCTCTTCAGGAGCCACTTGACTCCACTATCTCCAACATGCTATGTTTCCTGACCTGGAAGCTAGCAGCTAGCACTGGATTCTTCATCCCCATGGTCTTCCCATCTCACCAGTATCCATCCTCCTGGTACACTTAGCTTTAAATCCTCATCACAGACTGAATTTCCTGCTTTACATATAAGACCTCAGTAATTTCAAACAGCGTGAAGTTCCCTGTGCAAGCTGTGATGTTTATACTGCCATGTGATTTTCCCTGAGGAGGATGTGTGGCTGAATTTTACTAATCTTTTAAGACAGCTCAAGTGTCTTTAGGGCCCTCAGAAGTGCCAATCACAGCTTTTTCCCTAATCATTTGAAAAAAAAAAAAAAGTAAGACCAGAATTCAGAGAGGGAGTAATATATCAGCTTCATGGTTACCATAGATTATTCTCTTCTTAGAAGTCTTAGTTCTTCTCAGGTGTGAAGCAGTTAGAGCTTCTCCAGGTGTGTAGTCTTCTCTTGGGATCTGATTCTCTCCTGTTTGTTCCAAGGTTCAGAGTGATTTTGGCTATAGATTCAAGCTGAGTTACATGATATATTTTTACAAAAAAAAAAAAAAAACACAAAAAACCAAAAAAACCCAACCACTTCTTTTGCTTCTATACTAGTGTAATATCCATGTCTATTTCTCAATTAGTTAAAATTTAAAGGTAAATGTGTGTGAATCTTGCCTTGGAGGCTGCATCAAGAAATAGCCTGAACTTTAAGATGCTGTTAAGCATTGCTTTCCCAAAATTTCATCTTTTCCCCAGAGATCCCTCTAACCTGGCACTTGCAGTCACGTTGCCTCATCTGTTTTCCATGAGGCTGGGAGAGTCCTTGGAAAGCTGGGACATACATCTTTGTTTTCTCCAGGGTCTCACACAATGCCATTACATAAGAAACAGAACAGCACTGTTGATTCTTATGGCTTTGCCTCTGGAGTGACTGTGATCCTTCTACCTGCATGAATATCCTGGATATTCATTTTAGTTTTCTATGACTGCTATAACAAACTGCCACAAATATAGTAGCTTAAGCAATACAAATTTATTATCTTACAGTGCTGGAGGTGAGAAATTAAAAGTGAATTTCAATGGGATAAAAACTGAGCTGTCACCAGGGATGTGTCCTTAATAAAGCCTCTAGAGGAGAATCCACTTTACTTCCCTTTTCAGCTTTGGGATGGCTGCCCACACTCCTTGGCTCATGGCCTCCTTTCTCCATCCTTAAAGCCAGCAACATTGGGCTGATTCTTTCTCATGCTGCCATCTTTCTGCCTCCCTCTTCCACTTTTAAGAAGGCTTGTGATTACAATGGCTCCACTTGGACAATCCTGGATAATTTCACCTGATTAGCAATCATGATTCCATTCACCTTAATTCCCTTTGCCATGAAAATAACATATTCAGAGGTCCTTGAGATTAGAACATGAATAATTTTTTGGAGTGGGAAAGAGCATCATTCTTTCTACCACACTATTCAAATTATTTTGCCTTTCCATATAAAGTTAAGAATAATCTTGTCTATATCTACAAATAGCTTGCTGGGATTTTTATAGAAATTGTATTAAACATGTATGCAACTTGAAGGGAATTGACCCGTTTCCTACATGGAATCTTCCAATCCATGAATATGGTATGTATCTCCATTAATTTACTTTTTTTAAAAATTTCTTTTATCAATGTGTTGTGGTTTTCAGCATACATATTCTATACATGTTTTGTTAGATTGACACCAAAGAATTTTATTTTCTGAGCAATTATAAATGGTATCGTAAATTATGGTGTCCACATGTCCATTGCTTGTATATAGAAATACTATTGACTTTGGTATATTGATCTTGCACTCTATGAACTTAATGAATTCATTATTAGTTCTAGTATAGATTCCTCAGCATAATTATATTATAGAGGCAATTATGCTATTTACAAATAGAAACAATTTATTTTCTGATCTGTATGCCTTTCAGTTCATTAATTTATTGTACCAACTGAAACTTTCAACACTACGTTGAATAGACTGGTGTGAGTGAATGCTTTTGCCTTATTCCCAATCTTAAAGGAAAGACATTTATTCTTAAGCCATTAAGTATGATGTTAGTTGTACATTTTTGTAGATTTACTTCATCATGCTGAGAAACTTTATTCTTATTTTTTGAGAATTTTAAAAATATCATTAATGGATATTGCATTGTGCAAAAGCTTTTTCTGCAGCAATTGATATGATCATTTAATTCCTCTATAGCCTGTTAATATGATGAATTGCATCAGTTTATTTTTATATATTGGACTATCCTTGTATCCTTGAAATAAACTTCACTTAGTCATGGTATATAATTTCTTTTATATATTGATAGATTCAATGACTAGCATTTTATTAAGAATTTTTGTATCTATATTTATACAGTATATTGGTTTGTACTTTTCTATTTCTATGATATTGTTATTTGATTTTGGTATGAATATAATATACTGACTTTAAAGAACAAGTTGTGACATATTCTCTTCTCTATTTTTCTGGAAGAGACAGTGTATAATTCGTGTTTACTCTTCTTGTAATATCTGGTAGAATTCTCTAGTTAAACCATATAGATCTGGAGATTTATTTTCAGTAGTTTTTAATTACAAATTAAATTCCTTTATGAGATATAGGACTCTTCAAATTATCTATTTCATACCAAATAAGCTTTGTTGGCTTGTTTCCAGGGAATTGGCTCATTTCACCTAAGTTGTCAAATATTCTATATAGGCTTTTTCATAATATTCCCTTATTATCCTTTCATTGTCTGCAGGGTCTACAGTTATGTCCTTGTTTTGATAAAGTGTGTCCTCTCTCTTTTCTTTGTCAATCTTGCTAAAATTTTGCCAAGCTTATTGATCTTTAAAAAATTTTTTTCTTAACTTTCTTTTTTATTTTCAATTATATTTTTCTCTGCTCTTTATTATTTCCTTCCTTTTGCTTACCTTGAGTTTATTTTTCTAATTTATTGGGTTGGGAGATTAGATTATAGATCTGAGACTTTCTCCCCCTAATATCAGGTAGTGCTATAAGTTCCCCTCTCAGTGCTGCTCTGGGACCCATATAGTATATAGTTGAACATGTTGTATTTTGACTCTTAATCAGTCCAATGTATTATTTTACTCCCTCAAGACTTCCTCTTTGATTCATGGATCATTTAGAAGTACATTGTTTAGATACCAAATGTTTGAAATATTTTTTGTTATTTTTCTTTTCTTGATTTCTAGTTTGATTCTATTTTGGTTACAGAACATACTTTATGTGATTTCAATTCTTTTAAATTTGTTGAGGTTTGTTTTGTGAGCATGATATCATCTATCTTGGTCTATGTTCTGTGGGCACATGAGAATATAATATATTCTGCTGTTGTTGGGTAGGAATGCTTTACAAATGTAATTATATCCTATTAGTATGGTTGACATTTTCTATATCTTTGATAATTTATCTAGTTGTTCTTTTGATTGTAAGAGAAGTGATGAAGTCTCCAACTATGATTTTATATTTCTGTATTTCTCTCTTCATTTCTATCATTTTTTGCTTTATAGCTTTGTGTTTTTTTTAACTCTATGGTTTGGTGCATATACATTTAGGGTTGTTCTGTCTTCTTAGTTAATTGGCTCTTTTATCATTGCATAAGCATGCCTCTGTCTCTGGTAATTTTCTTTCTTCTAAAGTCTACTTTGTGCAATATTAATATAGTGACTTCTGCTTTTTTGATTAATGTTTGATACTATTTGGCTCTGTGTCCCTACCCAAATCTCACTTTGAATTGCTATAATCCCCATGTGAAAAGGGCAGGACCAGGTGGAGATAATTGTATTATGGGGGTGAATGGGTCCCCCATGCTGTTCTTGTGAGAGTGAATTCTCACAAGATCTGATGGTTTATAAGGAGCTTTCCACCTTCACTCAGCACTCATTCTCTTGCCATCCCATGAAGAAATGCCTTCTGCCATGATTGTAAGTTTTCTGAGGCCTCCCCAGCCATGTGGAACTGTGAGTCAATTAAACATATTTTCTTATAAATTAACCATTCTCAGGTATTTCTTTTTATAGTAGGTTGAGAATGGTCTAACATAGTAAATTAGTACCGGGAGTAGGCCTCTTCTATAAAGAAACCCCAAAATGTGTAAGTGACTTTGGAACTGGGTAACAGGCAGAGGTTGGAACATCTTGGAAGGCTCAGAGGGAGACAGGAAAATGTGGGGAAATTTGGAACTTCCTAAAGACTGGTTGAATGGCTTTGACCAAAATGCTGATAGTGATATGGACAATGAAGTACAGGCTGAGATGGTCTCAGATGGAGAAGGGAAAGTTGTTGGGAACTGGAGTAAAGGTTATTTTTGCTATGCAAAGGGACTGGAGCCATTTTGCTCCTGCCTAAGAGATCTGTGGAACTCTGAGAGACATGATTTAGGGTATCTATTGGAAGAAATTTTTAAGCAGCAAAGCATTCAAGAGGAATCAGAGAATAAAAGTTCCGAAAATGACCAGGTGCAGTGGCTCATGCCTGTAGTCACAGCAGTTTGGGAGGCTGAGGCAGGTGGATCGTGAGGTCAGGAGATTGAGACTATCCTGGCTAACATGGTAAAACTCTGCCTCTACTAAAAATACAAAATTGGTGTAATTCAACATTTTACATGTTATGTAATCATTAATATGTTAAGGTTTAAGTCTGCTCCCCATGCTCCATTTGTTCTGTTTTTTTTTTTTTTTTTTTTTGCTTCTCTTTCTTTTTTATGCCTGTTACTTGAACACTTTTTGTAATTCAATTTTTATCTAACTTTTATTTTAAACTCAGTGGTACAAGTGCAGGTTTGTTACATAGGTAAACTTGTTTCATGGAGTTTGTTGTACACATTACTTCATCACCCAGGTATTAAGCTTAGTACCCATTAGTTGTTTTTTCTGATCCTCTCCTTTCTCCTACCCTCTACCCTCCAAAAGGCCTCAGTGTTGTTCCCCTCTATGTATCCGTATGTTCTCATCATTTAGCTTCCACTTACAAGTGAGAACATGCAGTATGTAGTTTTCTGTTCTTGTGTTAGTTTCCTAGGTATAATAGCCATATTCTCTATTCATGTGCCTGCAAAGGACAAGATCTCATTTTTATGGTTGCATAGTATTCCATGGTATGTATGTATCACATTTTCTTTATTCAGTATATCACTAGTGAACATTTAGGTTGATTCCATGTCT
This sequence comes from Cacajao melanocephalus, assembly GCA_963573385.1. Taxonomy (NCBI): domain Eukaryota; kingdom Metazoa; phylum Chordata; class Mammalia; order Primates; family Pitheciidae; genus Cacajao; species Cacajao melanocephalus. The sequence continues at coordinate 34,738 of CAUYLG010053939.1, read as the reverse complement.
TTGCTATTGTGAATAGCTATATATTTTAATAATTGTTTTAGTGGTCATTCTAGGTATAACACTGCATATATACAATCTGTCACAACCTACTGGTATGAACACTTCATCAGTTTAAATGAACTGCAGAAAGATATTACTTCCCTGTATATTTCTTTACCTTCCTTCACTTATGCTATAATCCATATACATTGATAACCCCATCAGGCAGTGTTACAATTTTTGCTTAAATCATCAAACATAATTGAGAAAATTCAAGAAGAGAAAGATAGTCTATTGTATTTGCTCATATTTTTACTGTTTCTTCTTTCTCCCTGATCCTCCAACGTTCCTTCTTTTACCATTTGCTTTCTGCTTAGAGAACTTCCTTAATCCAATTATTTATTTATCAGTTTTAATATTTCTGTTTGGTTTCTCTTTATGTCTTCTGTTTGTTTGCTGAAGCCTTGATTATATGCTAAAGCTTTCCATTTTAACATTTGTTTCAAGTGCATTCATCATTGCTCATTATAATGGTTCTTGTCAGATAATCCTAACATCATTGTTATCTCAGTGTTCATCTCTATTTTTCTGCCCAGTTTGAGATCTTCTTCATTCTTGGTATGATGAGTCATTTTCAGTTAAAACCAGGACATTTTGGGTACTATGTTGTGATGCTTAGGAGGATGTTATTTCTTCCTTCTATTTTAGCAGGCACCTTCTGAAACTAGTCTGATGAGTTAAGTGTGGAACCACCTTATTATTGCCAGGTGGGGTTGAATTACAACTTCTACATTCAGCCTCCATTGACATTTGTGGGTGGAAAGTGCTCTTTGTAACTGCTGAGTGGGTGTAGAAGTTCTGTCTCCCATCAGGGAACTTTCTTACCACTTCCCACATGACCTCTCCTGACTCTGTCAGTCGAGTGCCTGCCTCAGCACCCATGAGCAGTGTTGAAAGTGCTCCCATGTCATGAGATCTTCTCTGACACCATCATGGTAGACAGTAGAAGCTTCTTGTTACTATCTAGGGGGGTGGAAGTCCAGCCTCCCTATTGGATCCTGCTGATACCTCAGAGGAAGAGAGAGGAGAGAGGCCTCTTATTGCTGAGTAGTGATGTAAGGCTTGACTCCTGACTCAGCCATCTCTGAATACCCAAGCAAGAGTTGGGCACCTTTTTATAGCCCTGCAGGAGTGAGGTCTATGTTCTCCACTTTACCTTTGTTTGCTGGTGGCATTACCAGCAAAGTGGTGTTTGGCTAGAGTGGAGAAATTATTGTTTGAAAGACTTCTACCTTGCCAGGCTGCCCATTTTTGGATCACTTGGCTAGAAAGAGCAGGTTCGCCTTGTGGTATGTTTTTTGTTTGAGTCAGTGGCATTTCTGTGTTTCTGGCTTCTCTAGTATACAGTCTGAGATGTATGAGGCAAAATTGACCAAACAAACAAAAAACAAAACAGAGAACTCATCATGGCATCATTCTCAGCTCCTGAGGCACCTAGCTTGTCTGCCTTCCTCTCTCTACCCTTTAGTCTTCTTCAGTTTGTTTTATATGCCATGCCCAGGATTTCTGTTCGTACTTAGGGAATAATCAGAATACGTCTACTTCATCCTTCTGGAAGCAGAAGTTCTGTCCTTGATATGGTTTTGCTGTGTCCCCACCCAACTCTCACCTTGAATTGTAATAATTCCCAAATGTCAAGGGTAGGGCCAGGTGGAAATGACTGAATCATGGGGGCAGTTTCCCCTATACTGTTCTCATGATAATGAATAAGTCCCATGAGATCTGGTGGTTTATAAAGGGCAGTTCACCCACACATGTTCTCTCGCCTGCCACCATGTAAATCAAGCCTTTTCTTCTCCTTTGTCCTCTGCCATAATTATGAGTCCTTCCAAGCCATGTACAAATGTGAGTCAATTAAAACTCTTTCCTTTATAAATTACCCAGTCTTGGTTATGTCTTTATTAGCAGTGTGAGAACAAACCAATACAGTCATCTTTTAATTATTAAAAAGTGCTTCAAATGAAAACTTTAATCTGAAGTATACTTTTAAACTTCTGTTGAGTGACCTGAAATGGGAAGAGATGTGTAATTATGAGATCAGCACTTTCATTGCTCCTCCAGTTTGGAGAGAGAGAGAGAGAGAGAGAGAGAGAGAGAATCATGAGATCTGCATTTTCATTTCTCCTCCAGTTTGGAGGAGAGAAGGAGAGGGAGAGGATTATAATCTGCTTTGTCCCACATCTCCTCCCTCCTCCTTATCTTAGTCCAGCTTCTCTGGAAGTAGAGGAGGCATGGATTCTATTTGCAACTGACCATGTGATAACAGTGGAGAGACATTCCTTGTCACTTTCCTGTTTGGTATGATTTGACCTGTTCTTGGCACTTTTCCCAAAGACGGTGGCCTCTTAGGAGTACAGGTGGTGTCGTCTGAGGGGTGCACAGCTTTATTCTGTCCATCTGAGAGGGAACAGAGCTCACTCTTATCAGAAACACTGCTCTTTCTAGTAAGGTTGCCAGATTAAGCAAATAAAAATACCGGGCAATCAGGTAAATGGAAATTTCCAGTAAACAGTAAGTTTTTACTTTAATTATATCCCATGCAATATTTGGAACATACTTATAGTAAGAAAAGTTATTCCTGTTGAGAGGAAGTTTAAATTTAACTGTGTGCCTTATATTTTAGCTGGCAACCACATCTGCAAGGCCAATTATTCTTGCCCTTTCTTTTTCTTTTTTATAACCTGATAAGAAGGGTGGGATGCTTAAAGGCTCTTACAGGGAAGATTCTTATACTTCTTAGTAAGCCCTGGGAGAGAAGTCCAGGCCTAATAGCTAACAGCCCTCCTTAGAATGTGGGGGTAATTAGGGCTTCCTTGTTCTCGGCTCTAAGCCTTAATTCTTAGGAAATAGGAAAACTCTTATTCACCATGCCATTGTAGAGAAAGGCATTATATACTCTGTATCAAATGCTAACCCAAATGTAATCATTTTTCAAAATATATAATTCAGGTAATGAATGTTGTAGACACTGAGAAAGGGAAACACTAGTCAGGGTTGGATTTGTCTCCTAGTGTCTCTGGGTCTCTGTTTCCTCATTGGAAGATGAGACGATTGAACCAGGAGACATCTGGGTGAAACATGGTATCTAATGGGTTGCCGCCTGCTGCTTCAGAATTGTGGCTGAGGATCCATAGCTGGGGATAATAAGAAAAATAATAGCTAACATTTGTAATTATGGATGAGAAACTACTGTTAGAGCTTTGCATGCATTTCCTCACTTAATTCTTAAAACATCCTCTGCAATGGGTACTATTATCACGGTCATTTCACCAAGAAAGAAATTAGGAGACTGAGAGGCAAATTGGCCAAGATCACCATGGATGACAGGTGCCCCATACAGTCTGAGAGTTGTTTCCACAGTTTCACCATGAATGCCCATGCAAATCCAATGAACATCAACCCTGCTTTGCAGAAAAGGCTGGAGAGCCATTGCAAAGGCACTTTGAAGGTAATTATGAGAAATACAGGATATGGGAATTTGTGTGTGTGTGTGTGTACGCGCCAAAGAGAGGAGGGAGGTGTGGTCCCACAGTCTAAGCTGATGATGAAAAACCCTGAATAAGAGTTGACTTGGTGCGTGGTGAACTTGCTCTGTGGTGTGAGCTGAGGATGTTCAATGCCCTACAAAGACTTCCACAGGAGAGAGCTAGCCTTTGCATGCCTGCCATTGCAAGACATTTGATAGCCCAGAGAGGCCTTCAAATACTTAAGCTCAGTAAAAACACTTTTTGCATTTTTCCTCTTGTCTTTTACTCTCTTCTTGTCTGGACACTGGAGGAGCCCAAAGGAGCAGGTGTAGTGGAGGCAGATATGGAGCAAGGAAGGAGGTGGAACCAGGCCTGTCCCTCACCCCTGCTCCCCACTGGTTCAAAAGCTGAGAAATAGGAGAGGGGGAGCTTCCAAGAACATTGAGATGAAAGGGTTGATTTAGTGAGATTAGAGTTTCAGATACCTGAACATGGAACTGTTCTTATAGCTGAAAATGACTAAATATCTTTAGTATCTGCTTGAGATGATGTTAAGGGCAAGACCAGGGAGTGGTAACAGAACAGACTAAGGTAGTGCCAAAACAGTAAAAACAACAACACACAAAGAAACAAAATCTTGCTACTGTTCCTTATCAAATGTACCTGGTTCAAAAAGCCAGCAGAAGGTCCAGGTTGCTCAGTGCCTCTGGGTCTCTCTCCATTTCTTCATTGCCAAATCGAAGTGGTTGCATCTGGAGATTTCTGTGCTTCTTCCCTAGTTCATGTTTGAAAAGTAATGGAAATCAATTCAGTGTAGCTTCAGAATCCACCTCCCAGAGGCTTACATTATCATCTTCTGGGAATATTTTTAAGATTTAAATACAATTATCTGAGTCCCCATACCATGTAGTATGTATGTCCCTTCCCCAAGATTTCTGAGATTCTGGAATTGGGAGTGTTTGGGGGATTCCAAGTCCATGCTCCCCTCTCACTTCATTTTTGCACAGGGTCTTCCAATCCAAGAAGTAGATTTGACCCTTCTGTGCTATATTGTTTGGGTCTCTGATTCTGTCACACTCTCCACTTTTGTTTCTTTCTCATTTTTTCTCCTCTCTCCCAAATGCCTTTCATTTCCCTCCATTTCTTAATTTCTGAGGCTCCAAACTCTTCTTCTTTGTTTTTGCCCTTTTGTAACTCAAAATTTATTTCCCCTTAGGATTTTGAGCAAGTCCTCTCTCTCTTTGCCAACCCTTTCTCATCTGGGCTCAGCCCAGGGGTTTCACTTTTCTCCTACAGAAGTACACATCAAGATAATTCATAAACAATTGTACCTCATATTCCCTTGAATATGCCACTCCCTTGGAAAGAAGAAGCAGCTTCTGTCAGTTTATGTTCTAAATAGTGTCTACCTTCCCTCTGCTCTAGCATAATATGTGAGTCTGGTAGATGATAATGATAATAATAATGGCAACAATATCCCAAAAGCCACAAAATCCATAAATGGAAGCACTTAGAACTTCTGATGTCTTGTAAATTGACTCCATCAGAAGACAATTTGTTGTGTATTTCACAACAGGACAGATGACATCAGTTCCTTTGAGATTTGTGTTCTTTTGAACTAATGTGCTCACAAACGAAGTCGTACTTCTCATTAACCTAGATTCACCCTTAACATAATAGTCTTACATGCAGAGACCTTTTTATAGTGCATTCTTGTTTTCAAAGCAGTTTCATGTGTATTATCTTGCTTCTCAGTGCAATGCTATGAGATGCATCTCATTATTAACACCCGTTTCATATCTAAACGAACTGAGGCATTAAATTATATATTCTGTGACCAGTCCAGTTTGAAAGACTTGATCTTCTGTCTTAGAATCCCATGCCATTTCTGGAGTAAATACTCAAACAAATCTCTCTTATAGGTGGGGTAGGATGGGAGCAGACATGGTTCTGTAGGACTTTGGGTAATCTGTAAAAGTTTGTGGAGGAGAGAATATTTGGTAAGGGCCTTGAGGGAAGGGTATATAGCACATCAATTATTTTGCATGGGGACACATGTTGTACACAATTTGAGAAACCCATTCTGTCATAGAGGATTTATAAAACATTATTGTCTGTTGGTTTGTCATAGAACAGAGTCAACATACTCTTCTAAGTTTAACATATTTCAACAGGAATTGGGCAGGGCCACTGTTTATTGAGTGCCAACCCATGGGCCCAGCAACCTATATGCATTTTCTTATTTAGGCCATACAATTATTAATGACATTTTTAAAATAAGAAAACTTAGAGAACAGAAGGTTACGTAACTTGTAGAAGTAAATCATCCATTAATAATTGCCATAGTAAACATTTATTGAGCATGTAATATGTTCCAGACACTTTACACTTTTATTATCCCAGTCATCATCACCAAAATTGTGTTTGGGAAGCACCACTATTGTTGGAGGTTGAGGGGACCAGTGAGTATATAAGGCAGTGAGACAGATGGAAGTAAATGGATCAGCTAAGATACTGATGAAAACTCAATTAGAGAACAAGTCTTAGACAAGTGACAATGTTGTACTTTCTAATGCTCTTGCTTGGAAAAGCCCATTCAATGGATATTTGGGTCTGCACAACAGATATATGCATGATGATGCCCTTTCACTTATCCAGATGAGGTAGTGTCCAAAGAGAGATAGAAACTTCTACGCTTTGGACTTTGATAAATAAGCTCCACCCACACAAAAAATGTATCAATAGCTGCCATTCACCAACTAGGTAACTCCATCTCTGATTTGGGGAGATGATGGGGCCAAGCGGCCAGGGGTGTTTAGGGACAATCTCTTTTCTTGGAAACCAGAGGCAAAGAGAAAGGCATCTACTTTATACCCCTAACCATTTCCACCATTCTGTGGAGTAGGAAATGGAGGGAAAGAGCAGCAAAGTAAATTGCTCAGGTTACATAACTCTTCTGTGGCAGAGCCAGGGAGTCTGACTCTGGAGCTAGTCAACCATACTTGGCTGCTGAGTTCACATCCAGAGCTGAGTGGCCTGGGTTCTTCCACCATAGCATTTTTAAAACCTTAGACAAACTAAATTTAACAGAGTTTAATTGAGCAAAGAATTATTTGTGAATCAGGCAGCCCCCAAACCAGAATAGGTTCAGAGAGATTCCAGTGCTACTGTGTGGTTGAAGATATATGGGCAGAAATAGGAAAATGGCATACAGAAAATGGAAATGAGGTACAGAAACAGCCAGATTGGTTACAGCTGAATGTTTGTTTTATCTGAACCCAGTTTGAATAGTTGGCTGCCTTTGATTGGCCAAAACTCAATGATTGGTACAAAAGTAGGTTACAGTCTGTTTACACATCCAGTTAGGCTACAGTTCACTAGGTACAGAGAAATCTTTCAGCCAAACTTAAAATATGTAAGGAGGTAGCTTTAGGCTAAACTTAATTTAATAGCATACTATTTGGCATGGAGAGAGATGACCATGAAGATGGAAATAGATTAGCTGCTCAGTTTTCAAAAAGATTCTAGTGCAACTCTGGGTTCAGGGAAGTAGGTACGTAACTATCACTCGCCTGATTAATTTGTATATTCTTCTATTTTCACTGGCTGTGACTGCAGCTGTCAGCAATGACTCAAGCCATACTTCTCATTTCATTGCCACTACCTTCACTCACTTCCTCCATCTCAGTACTCGGGGCTTTCCAAACTTCTTGTCAATCCAGTGTTTCATAATATCCTTCCAGGTGCCATTATCAGCTCATGTCAGTCCCACCTGTAGACAACAGCCAGATAGCAAAAAGTAAAGATTTTTGGTTCAAATTCAATGTGATAAAACTCTCCATATCTAGATATAATAATAATACTAACCTGTTAAGTGCTAACTACGTCAGTGTTTTGCAGGAATCAGCTCACTAATACAATAGCTATATGGTCTTATTATACCACTCTTTTTCTTTGCATTGGGATATTTAAATCTGTTAACTGGTGTGGTTCTTTTCTTTGGATTTTCCGCTGCACTGAAATTCTTCCTCGTTGCTTCAGAGACACCTTAACCATCTCTTACCTCAGGGAATTGGTGATTCTGGAGGAACAGCAAAAAATGCACTGAGATGTCTGATGTGTCTAGTCCTAAGACTCCAAAAGATTTTTCAGGAGTTAGGAAGGATATTAAAAGGAAGAAGAGAGTAAGTGTTGGGGGCTCCCTTGGAAAAAGTAGTCTCTTGCTCTATACTGCTCTACTCTTCATAGACCAAGCAAGAAGGATGATGGCAGATAAACCCTCTTTGCTTTGTGAGATCCTTTCGTTGGATCTCACAAAGCAAAGAGGGTTTATCCAGGTTTTCCCATTTGTGCCTGGAGAGGTGACAATATGTCAGAGAAGGTGTGGCTTTGTGGCGGGTCTAGGAAGAGAGGGCCTTCGAGGGCCTCAGGGAATCCTCCACTCAGTGATGTGAGGCAGGACTGTGGCCATAGTGCTGTAAATGGTCTTTTGTACTCAAACAGGCATGAGTGTAGCTGAGAAAGGGTCCAGGCTCAAGAGGCCTTGATACTGGAGCTAAGGAAAGACAGCATCATCCTTGGTGGGCCAGTAGCTAAGAACCAGGCAGGGCTGGGATCACTCTGCAGAGATTAGATGTAGAAGCAGCAACTGAGAGCACCTCCCACCATCTCACAAAATTTCAACCTGCTCTAAATGTTATATAGAACCCCAGGTAAATAGAGTGGTAAGAGCCCTGAAGATGGGCTGAGATGACAGTTCTGATACTACATGCAATGGGAGTTTGAAGAAATTAGGTTAAGTTAAAAATAACAAATTAAATAATTAACCTATGATGACAGAAAACAAAATAATAATTACCTGGAGGGGTGGGAATTGGCTAGGATGTGCTTCAAACAACCTTCTGGGCATGATAAATATGTTCTATATCTTGAAAGGGGTGTGCATTACATGGGTGCCAGTATTGATCCAACCTTATCAAACTGTACAGTTAGATTCTGAGTATTTAACTGACTGCAAATTATGCTCCCATTAAAAAAGTAAAGAGATAAAAAATAAGGCTACATTTCTTTCATGCCTCCGTTTACAACATTCTGTGAGTTAAATGACTTATGAAGGTTATGCAGACGGGATCCATTTAATCCGACTCTGTTGTCTGTGTTCTCCTGATTGAGATACAGCGGGGCCTCATAATTGGAAACTTTTCCTGCCATTTGCAGCTGTGGAGCCTTGAACAGCCTTGCAAAAAGTCAAGGCCTCAGTTTCCCTGTCAGCCATATGTGGATATTAACAGCTCTTACTTCAGAGGGTGGCTGTGTTTTGTTGCATGGAATGTCCTGAAAACAGTGCTGATACCTGTCTGAGCAGGTAGCTGTTCCTCGACAATAAGCTAAAAACCCTCAGACTACAGCAGGTGGGGGGAAGCAGAATCTGCAAGTTAATGTGCTCAATCAGCCACAGGTCCCAGGTAAGCTAGGGTTAACACAACGAACATTTAGCCACTAAACTCAGTGGGAACTCCAACTACCAATACTCTGAAGACTGTTTACTAGGCAGGGGAATTTCCTGGGAGAATTTTCTCCCAACAAATTTGCAGTGATATTATGAAACTTCTAGAAAGATACGTGGTGCTAGTAGAAGCATATAAGCTTTAAAAGCCTGAACAAAGCCCACAGAAGAAGTTATGAAAGTTTCTCAGAGAAAATGGAAAAGAAATGCTACAGCGATTTCAGGGTTTTCTAAGTTAGCTCAGTAATTCTGAGGTGCTTTCAGTGGCCTTTTCTTTCAGCCCTCCTTCAAGAGATAAACTATGAAGATGGCAGATATGAATTCCCCTGTGGAAAATAAATGCAGGTAGCATTGAACTAATGTAAAATTAATATTCCTTCAACACAATTATTGAGGACTTACTGCTTCCCAGACATGGCTGTGAGAGCTGAGGAGGATGTATATAGAATAGAAATTTTCTGGAGAATTTCAAGTATGGAAAGGGAGGCAGACATGCACACATAAGTGGAACACTGGGGAATAAGATGTAGGCTGAACTGGAGGTGTGAGCAAAGTGCTGTGGGAGGCTAGCTGGGAGCAGGGAATTCTGAATAGGCATTGAGTGAGGGTTCATGGGGTTGGCATTTGAGTGCAGGCTGGAAGGTTCACACTGGAGGCAAAGGTTGAGGGTGATGGTGTTACAGACACAGGGCCCAGGAGTGACTGAATCCCACCCTGTCAATCATCCTACCCTGACAATCATCCCACTCTGTCAATCATCCCAGTAGTTTCCTTTGCATCTCTGAGACAGGAACATACAAGGAACAAGAATAGAACCATTTTGTTAAGAGCTACATGGTGGGCAATACCTTAACATGGAATTGCTTCTAAAGGTTGAATTAGAGCATGAAACTAAGGCTCAAAGCCATGCCAGAACTTTTCATCCTGCCCTCCTCTCCATCCTTATTGCCCTTGCCACCGTATTTGATTCTTGGCATGCTTAGGTTATTTGTGGAGAATGAGAGACTGATCGTATTCAAGTGGACTCTTGGATTCAATTACTCATCTAACCACATGAAAGCTGGAAGAGAAAGGAAAGAAGACAGCTGTCTGCCCTGGGACACTAGGGCCGGCCAAGGTCTGCTTACCACATTTAGGTAGAAATTCTAAGAGAGATAATGCATGAGTAGGCCTGACCTCAATGATTATGCCTCCTAGTGAACACAGTCTGGTAAACATCTCCAGTGTTGACCAATTAGGTTAAGTCCTATAATAGCTGGAAAAGATTGAATGGAACTCTTTCTACCCATAAGGAGCAGGAAATAAATATTCTCTTCCCTCCAGTGAACAATAGGGAACAAAGGCATCCCAACTTAGGAGAGAAGCTGTGGTTCATCCTGGATTTGTAAAAGAGTAGATGATGTTTGAAGACAAATACATGTCCTTTTATTGAAGGATAGGAAATGCACAGAGTTGGTGATGGGATATGAGAATGGGAATACACGTTGATCTGGAAAAGCAAGATCTCTCCTGCTCCATCAAAGCTTCCCTGCAGGTGAAAGCCTCCTTTAAACACATTGTCTTTTTTCACTCATATTTCACACATATTATGAGTATTGTTTTGGTAAGTTTCTTTATAAGAACACTGAAGCTCAGAAAGGTTTAGGAAGTTGCCCCAAGTCATATAGCTTGTAAATAGTGGGAGCTAACATCAGATCATATTTCTCCTACTGCAGTACTCTTTCACTCCTACATGCTGCCTTGGAATTGGAACACGGCAGTCCATCAATTCTTAGGGGCTTAAATATAAAATGTAAAAATGTAGAAAGTGTATACACACACACTCTCACACTTTTTTTGACTAGGGGTAATGGAGCTTAAATAGTAATCCTTTAACCTCCTGAGTCTTTCATGGATTATGTCTGTTGTCTCTATATTTCATCTAATTCATTATTTGTCCTGGATTTTTTATTTTATGAATTACTATTAGTAATAGTTTCAATAAAATAATGTGGGATGGGTTTGGTAGAGTTCCATTTCATATTTCTGGTTTCTGCCTCAGTCTCATGAGTGTAGTAACCAAGTTCTTTTTTCCTTGAATAGTTTTAAATTTTAATAATGTTTGATGTCCGAGTGCTTTTTGGTTACATAGGTGAAGTTGGGAAGTCTGAGATTTTAGTGTACCCATTGTTAAGTATGTACGTTATACCAAATCTGCAGGTTTTTATCCCTTATCTGCTACCAGCCTCCCCTCTTCTGTCCAGTGTCCATTATACCACTTCATATGCCTTTGGATACCCATAGTTTAGCTCCCACTTATAAGTGAGAAGACATGGTTTTGGTTTTCCGTTCCTTAGATACTTAACATATAATAATGACTCCAGTTCCATCCAAGTTGCTATAAAAGACATTATTTCATTCTTTTTTATGTCTGAGTAATATTCCGTGTTGTGTGTATGGTTTATTCACTCATCAGTGGATGAGAAGTTAGGTTGGTTTCCATAGCTTTGCAGTTGTGAATTGTGCTATAATAAACATATGTGTCCAAGTGTCTTTCTGATATAATGACTTATTTTTCTTTGGGTAGATACCCAGTGGTAGGATTGCTGGATTGAAAGGTTAGATCTACTTTTAGTTCCTTGAGAAATCTTCAAACTGTTTTCTGTAAAGGTTGTACTAATTTAAATTCCCACCAGCAGTTTTTAAGTGTTCCCTTTGCAACACATTCATGCCAACATCTATTGTTTTCTGACTTTTTAATAATAGTTACTCTGTAGGGAATAATGTGGTATCTCACTATGGTGTTAACTGGCACTTCCCTGATGATTATTGGTGATATTGAGCATTTTTGCATATGTTTGTTGGCCATTTATACATCTTCTTTTGAGAAGTGTCTATTCATGTCATTTGCCCACTTTTTGATGGAATGATTTATTTTTTCTTGCAGATTTATTTGAATTTCTTGAAGATTCTGGATATTAGTCCTTTGTTGGATGCATAGTTTACAAATATTTTCTCCCATTCTATTTAGTTTAATTAGGTCCCAGTTATGTATTTTTGTTTTTGTTGCATTTGCTTTTGGGGTCTTAGTCATAAATAATTTGCCTAGGCCAAAATCCAGAGTGTTTTTCCTAGGTTTTCTTATAAATTTTTAAGTCTTTAATTCCTCTTGAGTTGATTTTTTTTATATGGTGAGAGGTAGGGATCCAGCTTCATTCTTCTACAAGTGGCTATACAGTTTTCCCAGCACCATTTATTAGATAGGGTTGTCCCCTCCCCAATTATTTTGGTATGCTTTGTCAAAAATCAGTTGGTTCTAAGTATTTGACTTATTTCTACATTCTCTGTTCTGTGCAATTGGTCTATGTATCTACTTTTATACCAATACCATGCCGTTTTGGTTACTATAGTCCTGTAGTATAACTTGAAGAAGGGTGATGTGATGCCTCCAGATTTCTTTTTACTTAGATTGCTTTGGCTATTTAGGCCCTTTTTTGGTTCCATATATGGTAATTTAAGACTGCTTTTTCTAATTTTGTGAAAAACAATGTTGGTAATTTGATAGGCATTGCATTGAATCTATAGATCACTTTGGGCAATATGGTCATTTTCACAATGTTGATTCCTCCAATCCACAAGCATGGAATGTTTTTTCATTTGTTTGTGTCATCTATGATTTCTTTCAGTAGTGTTTTGTAATTCCTGTAGAGCTCTTTCACCTCCTTGGTTAAATATATTCCTAGGTATCTTACGTATGTATATATGTATTTATGTATGTATTTGCAGCTATTGTAAAAGGGATTGCATTATTGATTTCTCAGCTTGGTCACTGTTGGTGTGTAACAGTGCTACTAATTTGTGTACACTGATTTTTTAACCAGAGTCTTTAATGAATTCATTTTTCAAATGTGGGAGTCTTTTGGAGAAGTCTTTAGGGTTTTCTAGTATATAATCATATCACTGTCAAACAGAGACAGTTTGACTTCCTCTTTTCTTATTTGGATGCCATTTATTTCTTTCTCTTGCCTGGTTGCTCTAGCTAGGAATTCCAGTACTATGTTGAATCTAAATGGTGAAAGTGGATATCCTTGTCTTGTCAATTTTTAGGGGGAATGCTTTCAACTTCTCCCCATTAAGTATAATGTTGCCTGTGGGTTTATCACATATGGCTGTTGTTATTTTGAGGTATTTTCGTTCTATGCCAGTTTATTGAGGGTTTTTTATTACAAAGAAAGATATGCTGGATTTTATCCAATGATTTTTCTGCATCTATTAAGATTATCTTATGATTTTTGTTTTTAATTTTATGTAGTGAATCACATATGCCTAGCATATGACTAACATATTAATAACATATGACTTGCATATGTTAAACCATCCCTGCATCCTTGGGATTAAACCCACTTGATCATGTTGAATTATCTTTCTGATGCAGTTGTACTTAGTTTGTTAGTACTTTGTTGACAATTTTTGTATCTATGTTCATCAGACATATTGGTCTTTCATTTTCTTTGTTTTTTCAAGACAAGGTCTTACTGTGTCACCCAGGTTGGAGTGTAGTAATGTGATCTTGGCTCACTGCAACTTCTGCTTCTCAGAATCAAGCGATCCTCCTACCTCAGTCTCCCAAGTAGCTGGGACTATGGCATGTGCCACCACACCTGTCTGTTTTTTTTTTTTGTTTTTTTGTTTTTTTGTTTTTTTTTTTTTTTAGAAGAGATGGGATCTCCCTGTGGGGCCCAGGCTGGTTTGGAACTCCTGAGCTCAAGTGATCTACCCACCTCAGCCTCCCAGAGTTTTGAGATTACAGGTATCAGCCACTGCATCCAGCCGGTCTGTAATCCTTTTTATGTTTTTTTTTCCTGGCTTTGATATTAGGGTGATACTGGCTTAGTGTAATAACTTAGGGAGGGTTCCCTTTTCCTTAATCTTTTAGAATAATTTCAGTAAGATTTATATCAATTCTTCTTTGAATGTCTGTTAGAATTTGCTTGTGAATCAGTCTGGCCCTGAGTTTTTCTTCTTGGCAATTTGTTTTTTTATTAATTACTGATTCAATCTCACTGCTTATTATTGGTCTGTTCAGGATTTCTATTTTTTCTGATTCAAGGTAGGAGGATTGTATGTTTCCAGGAATTTATCCATTTCATCTAGATTTCCATTTCTTCTAGATTTTCTAGTTTGTGTGCATAGAAGTGTTCATAGTAGTCTCAAATGTTCTTTTGTATTTCTGTGGTGTCAATTGAAATATCTCCATTTTCATTTTTAATTGAGCTGATTTGAATCTTCTCTCTTCTTTTGGTTAATCTACCCAATGGTCTATCACTTTTAAAAATCTTTTTGAAGAACTAACTTTTCATCTCATTGATCTTTGGTATTTTTTTTTTTTTTGTTCAATTTCATTTAGTTTTGCTCTTCGTATTTTTTTTTCTTCTGCTAGCTTTGAGTTTGTTTTGTTTTTATTTCTCTAGTTCCTTGAGGTGTGATGTTAGGTTGTCAATTTGTGATCTTTCATACTTTGTGATGTAGACATTTAGCACTATGAACTTTCCTTTTAGCACTACTTTTGCTATATCACAGAGGTTTTGATACCTTGTATCACTATTATAATTCATTTTGAAGGATTTTAGAATTTCCATCTTGATTGCATTAACCCAAAAATTGTTCAGGAGCAGACTGTTTAATTTCTATGTACTTGTATAGTTTTGAGGGTTCCCTTAGGAGTTGATTTCTAGTTTTATCCCACTGTGGTCTGAGAAGATACTTGAGATTATTTTAAATTTTTTAAATTTATTGATACTTCTTATACTGTGGTCCATCTTGGAGAATATTCCATGTGCTGCTGAGAAGAATGTACATTCTGCTGTTCTTTGGTAGAATGTTTTATAAATAACTGTTAGCACCATTTGTTCTAGAAGTTTCTTTGTTGACCATCTGTCTTGATAATCTGTCTAGTGCTGTCAGTGGAGTGTTGAAGTCCCCCACTATTATTATATTGCTGTCTCTTTTCTTAGGTCTAGCAGTAATTGTTTCATGAATTTTGGAGCTCCAGAGTTAGTTGAATATATATTTAGGATTGTAATATCTTCCTGTTGGATCAATCCTTTTATTATTATATAATGGTCTTTTTTTTTTTAACTGTTGTTGCTTTGAAGTCTGTTTTTCTGACATGAGAATAGCTATCCAAATTTCTCTGTATCATTTTAATGTTAGTATTATGCTGCCAAATTGATCACCCAAGTTCTCTATTAACATGTGGTCAAATATGAAAGAACCAGCTATAATCTGTTATTCCTGTCTTGACTCTTGGCATGTGCAACTTAATTAACACAATCAATTAGGGTCTGGCTCCTGTGCTTCCTCCTGGTCATGGGTGATAGGAAGAACAAATATTTGACCCTGTTGAACCTTCTAGCTATGTAATGTACTAGCCAGCTGTGCTATGGGCCATGGCCTGTGAAATGCACAAAGCTGTCCATTTTCAGGGGGCAGATGAGTGGGGAGCATGAAGAAATAATGATGAGGAATACAAAAGATATTCATGTAGAGAAGAGGCTGCACAGTCCTTCCATAGAGAACATGAGGAATGAGCTGGATGCCTTTGATTCATTGATTCTGTCATTTATTGTATGGTGTGCAACTACCATAATTTTATTGTTTTATGTTTGATAAAGACTTTTTATTTTGTAATAAACATTTAATTCCAGAAATTATTCCCCAAACTAAAGAGTACATTCAACAAAATTTAAATATAATTCTACCTTTTTATTCCCCAAAAAGTCTTGTTGAGAAACATGTTCTTTACAAAAAAAAAAGTCTGTCAGTTTGCCATCCACCGCAAAGCTGATAATGAACTCATTGACCACATCAATCCAGAAAATACATATCTGCTGAAGAAATGTATCTACTTCAAAGTTAGTTATTAGACTTTAAGACCATGCCTGAAAATTGGCAGCACGTATAACATACATGAAGCTTCAGAGAGCACCTTTACTCTGTAAAGCATGACTTTTCATTTAGATCAAATGATTTTTCTAAATTATTTATACTAATATTTGATGTCCTGTTTTCTTGTGACTGTTTGAAAAGGAAAAAATGGCAGCTAATACGCTACCTCCATCAAAAGAGGAACTTTGCAAACAAACACTTAAATGACAAAATTATATAGAAAGCCAGTTAATTTCAATATCTAATATTTTTATCCAAAGATGAAATGAAACAGCTTTTGCAAACTCATTTCTTCAAACATATATTATTGTGGATACCATTATAAATTCAGTGAAAATTTAACATGGAAGATGGAAATTTTCTGATAATATTATGAATACAAGTTTTTGTGAAACAGTTCTGTGGTACAAATAATGTTATTAAATTGAAGAAAAACAATAACCATGCGGCAGACATATACTTGACCTTGGTCACAGAGCTAGATAATTTAAAATGCTATTTAAACAGGTAAGGTGGGTTATCTATCCATCTGCTTTCCTTCATTGCTGCTTAAAATTGACCCAATTTAAAAACCCATGAAAATTTGTTGACTACTTTGTAAATAAACCTAAGTGTCTTAGACTACTTTAGAATTTTTATTATGTAAAATTCTAAATTGTAGTATCATTTTATTCAAAAATGACTTAGAAATCTTTATTGAAAATACATTAAAAAGTAAGCAATTTGAGGCTTAAAAGCAAATTGCAGTTACTGAAAACAAAACTTTCAAACAGAAAGATATTAAAATGTATCCTTACAAAAGCAAGGGAAAAAACAAAATATTTAAGTGATAAGAGCTCAAAGTGTATGTAATATTTCACTTTGAAGTGTTAAAACTGCTCAATTTAGGGAAAAATCTTTTTATTTAGCTTCAACTTTTAATTTGTCTTGTACTAAACTGGAGTTAGATTGAAAAAGCCTATAATTTTACAGCTTCTACATTTAGCAAAATACTGAAACAGAATTAAAATACAATTTACTTGACATATTTTGTCTTATAAAATATATATTTTATAAAAGCAGTCTGCATAGAGGCAAAATGGCTGTACTGGTAAAAACATATATGTCTATGTTTTTACATATTTCGATATAAAACATAATGAAGAATATCCTTCATTTAGTAGAATCTACTCTTAGCTTACAAGAGTACATTTTCCCGATAGCAAGAAAGTTTTCTCAATTAAATTACTATGGTCTTTAGGTTAATTATTAGGTACTAACAATTGCAAATTTATTATCCACAGAATATATATTTGGAAAAGGGTTCGGTCACTTTTATAAAATAAAAGTGACTGCTAAAAATGGATTTGTCAGAAAATATCAGTGGTACTGTATTATAATTAGATATGGCTATGTGTTGCAATAAAGTTGTGAATATGTACTGAGATAAATTATTCTGCTAGTGTTATTTTAATGTTTAGATAAAAAATAAAAATGTAATATTTCTCTTGTATGAATGTATGCTATTTAAAATTGTTAGAAAAAATTTTTAGAAAATTGTTTTGGTATAGAACTCTTTCATAGGTCTACCAATATGTTTCTTTTTTCATACGTATATTTAGATGTGTGCATACATATATGTTTTATATATATATATATATATATATACACATACACATATGTGAGCTTATCCAAACATGGATATATACATACACACACACTTTTAGAATGCACTTTTACTCTTAAAAGTGTTGTAGTTTGGATGGTAAAGTATATGAATCTTAAAATATCCTAAAAGTATTTGTCCTTTGAGAATACTTCCAAGACTAAAACATATGAAGCATTATCTCTCCAGGTCACCTTGCATTATCATTTAAAAGAAAAAAAAAGAGAAGTCTGAAGTCAGTGTCTTAAGTTCCCCTTTGCCAGAGACAATTCTTCCATGTTAATTAATTATTCATCTTCAGAATATTTCTCATTTTGGGATACTGATTATATAACAAAGTTTATTGTAAGAGTATTAGTTTAAAGGTAACCAGCAGAACAAAATTCAATTTTTGCTAAATAACAGAAAATATAAGAGCAAGAGAAAGAAAACAAATAGGATAGCCTACATGAATTACTATGGCTTGATATCCAGAAAATGAATCACACATATTTGTGGTATGTTGTTGATATTACTCTGAGACTGTTGTCTGCATCTTATAGGATGAAACAAGTAATTATATGATATTCCAGTACCATATTTTCCAATGTCATTGAATAGCTAGTTTTCAGTATGGAAGGAAAGACATAATTATATATGCTAAGAAGCTCAAGTAAAAACCCTGAAGCTTAGCATTTGAAATGAAACCATCAGTGTGTATTTATAATGTGTTTTGTTTTCAGAATTATTTCCTAGCTCTATCTTCTGAAAAGCGTTGAAGCACTCACCTCTCCAGTGGCAGTGTGTACATCCTTAGTTCCCAGATTGTGGTTTGCAAATATCCTTCCTTCCTAAAAGGAAAGAAATTTTTGAAAATGTTTAAGATGAGTCTGGAGCATATTTCAAATAAGAGAACAAGGAAGTAATCCAGTTACCAGGGTGATGTCTAAGACATAGGACCCATGTACAGTGGCTCCCACTGGCCAAAGATGGCATGATTTGAGCAATGGTAAGAAACATCAGTGGAAGCAGATATGCAATATGTTTAAATCCTTTAGTTTACAATGACACAAAACAAAAAACTAAATGGACTACATGGTGATAGATGCTAGTGAATCAATTTATCACTTGAAAATGATAAAGAAAAAGAATCAAGCAATTATTCTGCCTTTCCTCCATGACTGTAAATCAAGTACCAAATAGTTGATGAGATCAAGTTTCTCTGTATAAAGCTATTCCAGCTAATATGTGAAGAACAAATGATAGAAGAGGATTATCACAATTTTTCAAACCCTAGTGGATCTAGGCACTGAGGCTTGGTGGCTGTAAATATCATAAAGGAGGTCACCAGGAATTATGTACCCAGTGATAGCAGGACACAATGCCACCTGTGACGTAGCCTTGCCCAAACCATGAAACTGATCAAGCTTTCAGATTCAGCAGTTTACAGAATATACAGATAACAGATGAAGTCAATAGACATCGGGGTGTAGTAATCAAAATCCAGACTATGAGAAACTTGGGAGCATAAACGATCTGGTTCCTTCAATTGCCAGGAGCCATGGTGGAGATGGGGGCAAACTCGGAAGGCTTGAGGGCTATATGAACCAACTGAAATGTGTGGATATTATTTATATCCTGATATAAATTAGGACATGTATGTGCATATATATGTATATATCCCTACATGTGTGTATGTATATATTAGGTTGGTGAAAAATTTATTGTGTTTTTTTGCCATTAAAAGCAATTGCAAAAAAATTGTTTGTATATACAGTGACTTCCATTTATAAAGTATCTAATCACATTATTACTTTTGCACCAAACTAATATGTATAAAATCGAAAAAAACTCTTTGATGACATTAAGGAATGCTGCTAATTTTTAGGCATGATAATAATGTTTCTAAAATGGAAAAAAATACATCTAGTCATATGCCATCATTTCTGAAAATAACAAAAATTAAACCTGAATAGTCTTGGAATAATCAAGATTCTGAATTTCTCAGGTAGGTCAGTATTTGGGTTTCTAGACAAATTCTGGCACTTAATTGTTTCTTGATACTGGGTCAGTCCCTTATAGAAAAGATAAGCTATATAAAAGTTCTGAGTGATAGATAGATAATTCAGTAAAAGTCACTTGAACTGAATTTTTGAGCCTCAATTTATCTGATTAACTCTAAATGACTTCCTACATTGACTTTCCCTGGCTCTAGGTCAGCGTTGTCAACCAATAGTTGTTACTTAAAAAATATCATGTGTGCATAGTGTGTTCAGTTTTCTCAAGCAAAACGTAACAAAACATACTTGTCATTATCTTGATTCTCAAGAATTGCATGTATAACTGGTTTCTTTTCATGGTTGCAGAAGCTGAGCATATGGTTCAGACTTGCCCCAAAATACGTAACTGGAATCCACTCTTCTGCGCCTCTGTCTGACAAATTACCCTGATGTTGAAGTGGTCATGATGAGCCATCACAGACACTGCTAATCTCCTTTCTCACCTTCGAGCTCTAACTGTGCACCTCACAGAGAAGGCAGTGACTGATTCCAATCTTGCTTTTGCCCTAAAAGGATCACCGAAGGAGGATACTGGTATGGTTTGGATGAGTTCTCACCCAAATATCATCTTGAATTGTAACTCCCACAATTTCCATGTGTCATGGGAGGAACCCAGTGGGAGGTGGTTTAAATATGGAGACATGGAGGAACCCAGTGGGAGGTGACTGAATTATGAAGGCAGGTCTTTCCTGCACTGTTCTTGTGGTAGTGAATAAGTCATATAAGATCTGATGGTTTGATAGGAGAAACCCGTTTCACTTGCCTCTCATTCTCTCTCTTGCTGCCACCATGTGAGATGGGCCTTTCAGCCTCCACTATGATTGTGAAGCCTCCCTAGCCACATGGAACTGTAATTCCAATCAACTTCTTTCTTTTGTATATTGCTCAGTCTTGGGTATGTCTTTATCAGCAGCATGAAAAGGGACCAATACAGATAAAGTCTAAGGAACAAGATTGGAAGAAAGGAAGGAGGAAGAGGAGGAAGGGAAGGAAGGAAGAAAGAAAAAAAGAAGGGAGGGAGGAAGAAACATGTTCTAGGTATTGAGAAAGACACACTTGTAAATATTGCACTTTTTCGAATATTGGCAAAGACCTGTGACTTGGGTATTATTTTCTCAATATGATAGATGGGAGAATTGAAGCTCGTGAATAAACAAGTTGTCCTTGCCAAGATTCCACCCAGGTCACAGAAAGCAAGTCAGGATTTGAACCCAAACCTTCCTTCAAATTGAGGTCTCTTCCTCTACCACTGTTTTCTCTGGAACTCCCAAATCAGCCTGCACCTGGCACACCAGAAGATCTGAGTGCAATCTCCACACCCCTCTGGAATTGGTCTTTTTCTTCTAGTGTCCCTTCCACTGCTCCCTGGAAACAGCAAGTTCTGTTTTTAGAAAAGGATCTGTCAAAGGCATCATGTTGCTGAGCTGACAGCAGAGAGAACTTCTGTTGGCTTCCATCTGGGAACTAACAGTTACAGATGGGAAGACTTACTGCAACCTTGAAGATTAAAATAAGAAGGCTTCTGCTTGCAAGGTTAATGAATTAAAAGAAAGTGAAAAAGCCAGGGCTGCAAGGCAGAGCCATACATCATGGCTTTTTAAGATGTGGGCTGAGCTCAGTTAATGTGCTGCACACCTGCTCCCACCTCACTGCTCCCACTTTTCCCTCTCCATGTCCATGAGATACAGTGACTTCCATTTATAAGGCATCTAGTCACATTATTAAAGCTGCAGATTTCAGGAGAACACAGCTGACCTGCATTATAATAAGCCATCCCTTTCACAAAGAGAGAGGTCATGTAGAGATATAAAAACTATTTAGGCACAATATAATAAAGTTTGTTAAAAGTTGTTTTAAGTATTTTACAGGTGCAAAAGCTGAGATCCAAAGAACTCAGATGACTTGCATACTGTCACACAACAGGTAGATGCTAAGCAACTCATTTCAGTACAAAGGACCCTGAAATGTAAGCCAAAAACTTGACTTTCCATTCTATCTTGGATGACAATTATCAGTGTTACTATTGATGAGCAAGTTATTCTCTCTCAACTCAGTTTTCAAATTTATAAATAGAATATAATGCAAGCATCTTTCCATGACTTGCAGAGTTATTTAAATTATAAACAAGTAAGGCTATGCAAACTTTTGGTTCCCAGTCTAGCATGTAAGGAGCTTGGAAATCATCTCTTGGGTTCACATATTAAGATATAACCAAACAAATTGAAAATCAACAACTCTTCTTAGATCCGTCAGAAAACCAAGGTGATAGGGCAACCCACTGCCTCAAAAATTGAAGAGGCTGACAATTAGATACAAAGAATGTCAACTAACCAGAGCAAAATCTCAGGGGCAGAAAACTCAATGGGAACCAATTAGGAAAACCTAATCTATAATTGAGGAATTATTGGAGGCTCAGTTTGAACATGTTGGAGAGTTAAAACCTCCAGAGTGGGTCCAGAAAATAAAATAAACCGCATACTAGGAGAAAATATTTGCAAAAGGCATATATGAAAGAACTGTTATCTAAAATATATGAAGAACTCTTAAAACTCAACAATACAAAATTGAACAACCTGATTAAAACATGACCAATATGAACAGGCACTTCACCAAAGAAGATATACAGATGACAAATAAATATATGCTCAACAGTATATGTCATAAAAACGCAAATTAAAACAGTGAGATACTACTATACACCTATTGGAATATCCAGAACACTGAGACAAAATGCTGGTGAGAACCTGAAGCAATAGGAACTCTCATTCACTGCTGGTGAGGATGCAAATGATACAGGCACTTTGGGAGATAGTTGTACAGTTTCTTGTAAAACTAAACATACTCGTACCATAGGATCCTACAGTCTATTCTTCTTACCTCCCTAAGCCCTGATAACCATGGATCCGTCTACTGTCACCACAGTTTTCCCTTTACCAGGATGTCATATAATGGGAATCATACAGCCTGTTCAGATTCCTTCTTTCACCTGCACATGAATGTTTATAGCAGCTTTATCCACATTTCCCAAAACTTGGGGAAACCACTAAGATGCTCTTCAGTAGGTGAATGAATAAATAAACCATGGGATATCCAAGCAGTGGAATGTTATTCAGTGCTAAAAAGAGATGGTCTTCCTAGCAATAAAAATACATGGAGGAATCTTAAATTCATTTTACTAGGTGAAAGAGGGAATCTGAAAAGGCTTATGATTCCCATTATATGACATCCTGAAAAACGTAAAACTATGGTGACAGTAGAAGGACCAGTTGTTAGTAGAAGGATCATGAGAGGGATGAACTGATGGAGCACAGAGTATTTTTAGGTCAGTGAAACTACTCCATATGATACTGTAATGGTGGATACATTTGTCAATACCTATACAATGCACAACAGCAAGAGTGAACCATAATGTACACTATGGACTTTAGGTAATAATGATATGTCAATCTAGGTTCATCGATTGTAACCAATGTTATACTCTGGTGGGGGATGTTGATAGTGGGGCAGTCTGCACCTGTGTGGGGCAGGAGTATGTGAGAGTTCTCTGCTTTCTGCTCCATTTTGCTGTAAACACAAAACTGCTCTACAAAATAAAGTATATTTAGAAAAAACCTTCATGGGGGCCCAATCTTAGGGTGCCCCCACACTTTTATGAATTTTACCTCTTGGGGCCTAATAGGTTCTCACAGTGAAGAATGGAGAAAAATTCCCTTTTGCTTCTGGCAGAAGAGGGAAAAAGCAGTCATTCTGAAATGCATTCAGAGCCTCTGATCTTAACAAGGCCTGCCCACAAGAAAAGCTAAATTTTCAGAGCCTAACCTTCTTGGGTTTTATCAGAGCCTGACTAACCTGGAGGAAGAGAAACACCAAGCTCTCAGGACAGAATGTTACATGAATTAACCCTAAGCTCACAATGCACTCTGCACAAAAAATCCATTCCCTATTCTGTTTCCATCTCAAAATATGCCAGGTACATTGAATGACAGGGATGGCCAGTAGATGTGGAATGGAAACAATGGTGGCAAAATATTCCAAATAATACAATGCCAGCAAAATAAAATATACCCAATGGAAGCTATACAAGCTTCTATTATGTTTTTTAATGAAGAATTAAAACTCCCCAAATGAAATTTTCTTCCACTTAAAGTTTAATAAAATGAAAAGGCCAAAATTATTCCCTTCTTAATTTCATATTTTCCTTTGTCTCTAACTGAATATGCAAGGTAAAGACAATTAGTGTACTTATCTCATAGGGGCTATTGTGAGAATTAAAATTTAGCTGAGCTTGTGAAATGTTTAGCTGTGTCTCTTGAGAGCATGCTCAGTGAATGGCAGGAATCATGACAGCTCTATGTTCAGGAGAAAGTTGGACTTGTATCAGAGTGGCCTCCTGACAGGTAGGGGACTCCATGAACTAAGATCTAGTTCAGTGATGGGACTCTAGATCCCAGAAGTGGAATTCTAAACACCAGGCATCAAGCACTGTTCTGATGTTACTCAAACAGGGATTGAGACCAAAATAGCAAGACTTAGGTTCAGACACCAGAGCCAGGCATGAAATCTCAACAGTGAGCAATGCCAAGTGCTGGCATTGACAACCAGCATCTTAAATGTATTCTGTCTCCAGCTGTAGGTCTGGCCTAGAGGCCATGTGGAGCTGATCTGACCATGTGCAAGTCATGTCTCCAGCCCTGAGAAAAGGAGGCAACAGGAAGTAGGAATCAGGTAGGCCCTTACTTCTGTTTTCCCCTCTGGAGAATGAGACACTTGTTTCTCATTGCAAAGTGACAAAGCTTTGCTATGAAACTCTCTCAGACTTCAGGGAGTCTGTGTGTCTTAACCTTCCATGAACAAATAACATTCGTACAGTTCAGTTTATGGCCCCAAAGGATGAAGAATCTCCACATCACAGGAGGAGTGGCCAAAGAGACCTGCTGAGCTGTAAAATCAGGTCATAGCTGCAGGAGAGGATGGGTGTCCAGGGATCATTTGAATCTCTGAAGACAGAATTGGCTGAACTGCTATAGGTTTCACATTTCCATGGGATCTGGCCTTTTCCAGAGAAAAAGTAGAAAGGTGGCAAAGTGTGACTTTGGTGCCCTCAAACCCTTTTTGCCTTTTTAGATAATGCCTGCGCTTTCTCATTTCATGCTTACAACATGTGTCAAACCTGGAGTGCTTTTCTCCTTATGCCAAAGTATTAACTGTTTGTTTGTTTATTTGCTTATGTATTTACTTACTTACATACCTCAGGCCAGGTGTCAGATTCTCCATGTAAACTTTCCTCTCTGAGTCATCCATTAGAAAATAACTTCTTCCATTTTTGAACCCCAAATGGTAATATTTACCCCTCATTTAAACACACAATCATAGTCATAGACAGTGCAGTTTTAGTGATATAATCTCCTTGCATATCAACCTACCTCATTGACCGGCCCACCCAAACCCATTTATATAAAAACTCTATTAAGACCACTCTTGGGGTCGAGTGCCATTTACGTTGGGCAAATGTGGGTGACTTTGTACAACAGGTAGGACAGCCAGGCAGTGGGGAATATCCAGCTGGAGATGAGGATCTTTAAGTCATTTCTCAATCCCTTCCTTCCCAACTACATCACACCCTGTATGATAGGAAAAGGAAAGAAAGACTAACATGAGTTAACCTTGAGGGGAGAGAGATGCTCCATTCTACATAATGTTATGTGCCTGACATAGTATGTGCTTCACTACATGTGCTTAGAGAATTAATCAATGGATAGCTGTCCACGCTTCAAATTCTCAGAGCATATATGCTGCTTAGGATAACCTAGCAACCAATATTAAGCTGAAAAACTTGCATTTACCTTCAGGTAGATCCAAATAGATCTTTTCCTTCTTTCCTATGTCTCTTTAAAGACATGTTCATCACAGTTTTTCTTGGAGGAAATAAAGAGGAACAGGAAGAACATAAGAAGCGAACAAGATGAGAGGGCTACCCAGAGAAGGAGAGAAGCATGCCTTTCCTGGGGCACTTATTTATTAAAATTCTATCTGGCCTCAGGTACCCTGCTGATCCTTCAACTAATAGCTGTGTACTTGGACAACTTCTTTTACTTGTCATGACTTTCTGGAGTCAGTTTCCTCCCCAAATAAATATAAATAAAAATGACTACCTATTAGTTGTAATAGTGAACTGAGACCATCTTAGTAAAATACTAAGGAAATTGCACTAGTTCAGTCAATGGTAGCTGTGAGAATGCTAAAAATGATGTGATGGTGATGCCACCTTCAGAACATCCATGAGAAACCATCATTGTCATCCTCCTGCAAATACAACATATTAGGTTGGTGCAAATTAATTGTGATTTTTGCACTGCTGAAATTTCCCATTTGACATTGAAATATGTTTTAAAATAAATGTGGTTATGTTATACATCATTTTAATATGCATTTCTTGCTTTATGGGTTTTTTTTTGCCAATGATTTATTACTTGCAATTTATTTTATATTTATTTTAGACTACGGAAATAATGTTAGATAAAAAGCAAATTTGAATGATTTTCTAATTCAAGTTCAAAATGGGTCATAAAGTAGCAAAGACAACGTGCAGCATCACAACATGTTTGGCCCAGGAACTGCTAAGAAACAAACAGTGCAGTGCTGGTTCAAGAAGTTTTGCAAAGGAGACAAGAGCCTTGAAGATGAGGAGCATAGTAACCAGCCATCAGAAGTTGACAATGACCAATTGAGAGGAGCCATCAAAGCTGATCCTCTCACAGCACAGGAGATGTTGCCAAATAACTCGACGTCGACCGTTCTGTGCTCACTCGGCATTGGAAGCAAATTGGAAAGGTGAAAAAGCTCGATAAGTGGGTGCCTCATGAGCTGAGCAAAAATTTTTAAAAACGGTTGAAGTGTTGTCTTCTCTTATTCTATACAACAGTGAACGATTTCTCACTCAAATTGTGACTGGCAATGAAAAGTGGATTGTATACAATAACTGGCAATGACCGGCTCAGTGGTTGGACCCAGTAGAAGCTGCAAAACACTTCGCAAAGCCAAACTTGCACCAAAAAAAAGGTCATGGTCACTGTTTGGTGGTCTGCTGCTGTTCTGATCATCTGTAGCTTTCTGAATCTTGGCAAAACCATTACATCTGAGAAGTGTGCTCAGCAAATTGATGAGCTTCACTGAAAACTACAATGCCTGCAGCCGACATTAGTCATCAGAGAGGGCCCAGTTCTCTGCTGCAATGTCCAACTGCATGTCACACAACCAAAACTTTAAAGTTGAACAAATTGGATTATGAAGTTTTGCCTTATCCACCGTATACACCTGACCTCTTGCCAATGGACTACCAATTCTTCAAGTATCTCAACAATTTTTTGCAGGGAAAATGCTTCCACAACCAGCAGGAGGCAAAAAATGCTTTCGGAGAGTTCATCAAATCCAGAAGCATGGATTTTTATGCTACAGGAATCAACAAACTTATTTCTCATTGGCAAAAATGTGTTGGTTGATTGTAACGGTTCTGATTTTGATTAATGAAGTTGTGTCTGAGCCTAGTTAAAATGATTTAAAAGTCACAGTCCAAAACTGCAATTACTTTTGCACCAACCTAATACATTTTTGACTTTCTTCTTCCCACTTTCTCTTCAAGTGTAAGTTAAGTCCCTTGAAACATTTAAAAAATACATCTTTTTTTAAAATTTTATTCTTGATCCAGATTCTACTGATTCACTCACTGCCTTTCTGGAAACAATTCACACTCTCACCTTCATTTGCTCCCTTTTCTGTGGAAGTGGTCTTAAATTATGTCCAAGGAGCCCTCATGTTAAAAGGGACATTCTATTCAAATAGAATGATTCTGATTGAGTTTCCTTTTTGCAATGAACTTCATGTAAAATCTAATTTTGGGGGGAAAATCAGAAAAGATACAAAAATCAGGTTTCTATTTACAGCCATAACATATTATTTTATCCTAAACAACTATGCTAGTGAAGTAACTCAACAATAAGCAGGACAGTATTCTTGGGACAAAAGATCCTTGAGAGAAGTTCAATATTCATGCTTGTTTTCTGCCTGGGGCACCCTTATTACCACACAGCAAGAGAATGGAGCTCAAATGGAAAGAGGAACTTGTGCTGACCCAATGCGGCAGAGATTCAAGATTCCAAGCTCCCAGGTGGGAGTTGTGGGGCCCAGTACCCACGCACAAGGCCACAGTCAGTTCAGAACCTTGCCATTTCTAGTAGATACAGAAAAACCTCTGACTGTGTTCTCTGTGGACTTTCCCACTCTATAAATGGCCATCACAGTAATATGTCCCAAACTAAAAATGGTTATAGGAGAAAAGACGCAAGATTTGACCTCATTACCTAGATGGTAGATTGGCAGGCATAGCAAACCACCACGGCACACATTTACCTATGTAACAAACATGCACATCCTGCACATGTACCCCAGAACTTAAAAAAATAAATTAAAAATGAGAGAAAAACAAAATAACAACAAAACAATATACGTTTTCTTTGGCATAAGGTATCCCAGGAAGTTGATTAGAATGTTTGTTATACAAAAAAAGTTAATAATCATGTGGTAGAAAACCCACAGATTGATAAAATGAGAAAGAGCTCAATAGGAAAATGAGCATAGGGAATGCAGAACTGTGCACTTAATACTAGATACAATTTCCCAAGAAATTAGTAGGTGAGTAAAACAGGCATTGTTGGTGAGAATATAAACCTTCCTCCCCACCCCAAGATGGAGTTTTGCTCTGTTGCCCAGGCTGGAGTACAGTGGTATGATCTTAGCTCACTGCAACCTCACCCTCCTGGGTTTAAGTGATTCTCCTGTGTCAGCCTCCAGAGTAGCTGGGATTATAGGCATGTACCATCATGCCCAGCTAATTTTTGTATTTTTAGTAGAGACAGGGTTTCACCATGTTGGCCAGGCTGGTCTCAAACTTTTGACCTCGTGACTTTCCCCTCTCAGCCTCTCAAAGTGCTGGGATTATAGGTGTGAGGCACTGTGCCCAGCCCAAGAATATAAACCTTTTGAAGGAGCAACGTGCCAATATCTGTTAACATTAATATTGATTGACCCAATATATCTACCCAGCTCATAAATTCATTCTTTTGTTTAGTCAAAAATTATTTTTTGACTGCTATGTGCCAAGAGCATATTAGATGTTGGAGGCACAGATGTGAATAAAATAAAGTCCCTGCCTCTGATTAGCCTTCTGCACTAGTCAGGAAGGCATTCAATAAACAAGAAAATATATAATACAATGTTAGTAAGAAGTGCTCTGGTTAAAACACAGCAGGTGATCTCCCATCCAAATACTAACCAGGCCCAACCTTACTTAGCTTCTGAGATCAGACAAGATCAGGCACGTTCAGGGTGGTATGGTCTGCATTCCTATACACCAATAACAGACAAACATGGAGCCAAATCATGAGTGAACTCCCATTCACAATTGCTACAAAGAGAATCAAATTCCTAGGAATACAACTAACAAGGGATGTGAAGGACGTGTTTAAGGAGAACCACTGCTCAAGGAAATAAGAGAGGTTCCAAACAGACGGAAAAACATTCCATGCTCTTGGTTAGGAAGAATCAATATCATGAAAATGACCATACTGCCCAAAGTAGTTTATAGATTCAATGCTATCCCCATCAAGCTACCATTGACTTTCTTCACAGAATTGGAAAAAAACACCTTAGATTTCATATGGAACCAAAAAAGACCCCACATAGCCAAGATAATATCAAACAAAAAGAAGAAACAAAGCTGGAGGCATCACACTACCTGACTTCAAACTATACTATAAGCCTACAGTAATCAAAGTAGCATGGTACAGATACCAAAACGGAGATATAGACCAATGGAACAGTACAGAGGCCTCAGAAATAATGCCACACATCTACAACCATCTGATCTTTGACAAATCTGACAAAACAAGCAACGGTGAAAGAATTCCCTATTTAATAAATGTTGCTGGGAAAACTGGCTAGCCAAATGCAGAAAGCTGAAACTGGATCCCTTTCTTACATCTTACACACAAATTAACTCCAGATGGATTAAAGATTTAAATATAAGACCTAACACCATAAAAACCCTAGAAGAAAACCTAGGCTATACCATTAAGGACATAGGCATGAGCAAGGACTTCATGACTGAAACATCAAAAGCAATGGCAACAAAAGCCAAAATAGACAAATGGGATCTAGTTAAATAGCTTCTGCACAGCAAAAGAAACTACTGCTAGAGTGAACAGGCAACCTACAGAATGGGAGAAAATTTTTACAATCTACCCACTTCACAAAGGGCTAATATTGAGAATCTGCAAAGAACTTAAATCTATAGGAAGAAAACAACCCCATCAAAAAGTGGTCAAAGAGTATGAACAGATACTTCTCAAAAGGAGACATTTTGCAGCCAAGAAACATATGAAAAAAAGCTCATCATTACTAGTCATTAGAGAAATACAAATCAAAACCACAATGAGATACTATCTCATGTCAGTTAGAATGGCAATCATTAAAATGTCAGGAGACAACAAATGCTGGAGAAGACGTGGAGAAATAAGAATGCTTTTACACTGTTGGTGGGACTGTAAATTAGTTCAACCATTGTGGAAGACAGCGTGATGATTCTCAGTGATTTAGAACTAGAAATACCATTTGACCCAGCAATCCCATTACTGAGTATATGCCCAAAGGATTATAAATCATTCTGTTGTAAAGACACATACACACGTATGTTTGCTGTGGCACTGCTCACAATAGCAAAGACTTGGAACCACCCAAATGCCCATTAATGATAGACAAGATAAAGAAAATGTGGCACATATATACCATGGAATACTATGCAGCCATAAAAAGGGATGAGTTCATGTTCTTTGTGGGGACATGAATGAAGCTGGAAACCATCATTTTCAGCGAACTAACACAGTAACAGAAAACTAAACACTGCATGTTCTCATTCATAAGTCAGAGCTGAACAATGAGAACACATGGATACAGGGATAGGACCATCACACACTGGGGCCTGTTGGGAGGTAGGGGACTAGGGGTGGGATAGCACTAGGAGAAATACCTAATATGGATGACTGGGTGATGGATGCAACAAACCACCATGGCACATGTATAACTATGTAAGCAACCTGTATGTTCTGAACATGTACCCCAGAACTTAAAGTACAAACAAACAAACAAACAAAAAGAAACAGCACACGAAGTGGTAGATAGAGATGAAGGCATAATACTGTAGATAATGAGGCCAGGAGAGATTTGTTTGTGGTCTCTGTGAGGGTGATTCACATAATTTTCTGGGATAACTTTCCAAGAATAGGGAAGAGCAACTGAAAAGGTCAAAATGGAAATGCAATTGATGTGTTTGTGAAATAGCACTAGGCCTGTGGAGCCAGAGTAGAGTGGTATTTATATAAATACCTGCATAAGCGTGAAAATATATGTTATGGGAATTTTTATTTGGTTGTAATTTCAAATTGTAAATGCTCATCCATTAAAAAGTGGAAGGAGGCCAGGCATGGTGAGTCATGCCTGTAATCCCAACATGTTGGGAGGCTGAGGTGGGCAGATCACCTGAGGTCAGGAGTTCAAGACCAGCCTGACGAACATGGAGAAACCCCATCTCTACTAAAACTACAAAATTAGCCTGGTGTGGTGGCACATGCCTGTAGTCCCAGCTACTTGGGAGGCTGAGGCAGGAGAATTGCTTAAACCCAGGAGGAGGAGGTTGTGGTGAGCCAAGATCTCGTCATTGCACTCTAGCCTAGGCAACAAGAGCAAAACTCCATTAAAAAAAAAAAAAGTTGAAGGAAATAGGTTAAATAAAGTACTGTGCATGCATCAGTGAAAGACCATGTGGCTTTTTAAAAGAATGAGGTAGAACAATGAGCATTAATGTACAAATGCTCATGATGCATTGCCAAATGGGGAAAAGAAAGAGGCTACAGGATCATGTCTAAACAATGAGGCCATTTATATTAAAAGATAAATGTACATAATAGATAATTAAATGTATTTGTACATCATAGAAATAAAAATTATAAACTTAAACTAACAATAAACTTAGTCCTTGGTTATAATTAAGATGAGCTGAAAATTCCAAACCACTTAATTAAAAAACTATCAGTGTGCTGTATTTAGGAAACCCATCTCACATGCAAGGATACACACAGGCTCAAAATAAAGGGATGGAGGAAGATTTACCAAGCAAATGGAGAGCAAAACAAACAAACAAACAAACAAACAAACAAATGCAGGAGTTGCAATGCTAGTCTCTGATAAAATAGATTTTAACCCAACAAAGATCAAAAGAGACAAAGAAGGGCATTACATAATGGTAAAAGGATCAATGCAACAAGAAGAGCTAATGATCCTAAATATATACACACCCAATACAGGAACACCCAGATACATAAAGCAAGTTCTCAATGACTTACAAAGAGACTTAGACTCCTGCACAGTAATAGCAGGACACTTTAACACTCTACTGTCAATATTAGACAGATCAACGAGACAGCAAATTAACAAGGATATCAAGGACTTGAACTCAGACCTGGACTAAGAAACCCTAATAGACATTTACAGAACTCTCAATCCCAAATCCACAGAATATGCATTCTTCTCAGCACCACATTGCACCTACTCTAAAACTGACCACATAATTGGAAGTAAATCGTTCCTCAGCAAATGCAAAAGAATGGAAATCATAACAAACAGTCTCTCAGACCACAATGAAATCAAATCAGAACTCAGAATTCAGAAACCAACTCAGAACCGCACAGCTTCATGGAAACTAAACAACAGGCTATTGAATGTTGACTGGATAAACAGTGAAATGAAGGCAGAAATAAAGACGTTCTTCAAAACCAACGAGAACGAAGGCACAACATACCAGAATCTCTGGGACACATTTAAGCAGTGTCTAGAGGAAAATGTATAGTGATAAATGCCCACAAGAAAAGCAAGGAAAGATCTAAAATTGACACCCTATCAACAAAATTGAAAGAGCTAGAGAAGCAAGATAAAAAAAACTCAAAAGCTAGCAGAAGACAAGAAATAACTTAGATTAGAGCAGAAGTGAAGGAGATAGAGACACAAAAAAAACCTTCAAAAAAATCAATAAATCCAGCAGCTGGTTTTTTGAAAACATCAACAAAATAGACCGCTACCCAGATTAATGAAAAAGAAAAGAGAGAATGATCAAATAGATGCAATAAAAAATGATAAAGGGGATATCACCATAGATTCCACAGAAATACAAACTACCATCAGAGATTACTACAAACAACTCTATGCACATAAACCAGTAAGCCTGGAATAAATGGATAAATTCCTCGACGCTTGCACCCTCCCAAGCCTAAACCAGGAAGAAGTCGAAACCCTGAGTAGACCAATAACAAGTGCTGAAGTTGAGGCAGCAATTAAGAGCCTACCAACCAAAAAAAGCCCAGGTCCACATGGGTTCACAGCCAAATTCTACCAGAAATACAAAGAGAAGCTGGTACCACTCCTTCTGAAACAATAACAATCCAAAAAGAGGGAATCCTTCCCAAATCATTTTATAAGACTCACGTCATCCTGATACCAAAACCCAGCAGAGACTCAACAAGAAAAGAAAACTTCAGGCCAATATCCATGATAAACATAGATGCAAAAATCTTCAATAAAATACTGGCAAACCAATTGCAACAGCACATCAAAAAGTTTATCCATCAATCAAGTAGGCTTAATTCCAGGGATGCAAGGCTGGTTCAACATACACAAGTCTATAAACATAATTTACCACATAAACAGAACCAAAGACAAAAACAACATGATTATCTCAATAGATGCAGAGAAGGCCTTTGACAAAATTCAACAGCCCTTTATGCTAAAAACTTTGAATAAAATAGATATTGACAGAACGTAACTCAAAATTAATAGAAGATATTTATGACAAACCAACAGCCAATATCATACTGAATGGGCAAAAACTGGAAGCATTCCCTTTGAAATCTGGCACTAGACAAGGGTGCCCTCTCTCACCCCTCCTATTCAATATAGTATTGGAAGTTCTGGCCAGAGCAATCAGGCAAAAAAAAGAAATAAAGGGTATTCACTTAGGAAAGGAGGAAGTTAAATTGTCTCCATTTGCAGACATCATGAGTGTATATTTAGAAGACCCCATTATCTCAGCCCAAAATCTCCTGAAAATGATAAGCAACTTCAGCAAAGTCTGAGGATATAAAATCAATGTGGAAAAATCATAAGCATTCCTATACACCAATAACATACTTAAAGAGAGCCAAATCAAGAACGAACTGCCATTCACAATTGCTACAAACAGAATAAAATACCTAGGAATACAACTAACAAAGGATGTAAAGGATCTCTTCAAGGACAACTACAAACCACTGCTCTATGAAATAAGAGAGGACACAAACAGACAGAGAAACATTCCATGCTCATGGTTAGGAAGACTCAATATCGTGAAAATGGCCATACTGCCCAAAGTAATTTATAGATTCAACGCTATTTCCATCAAGCTACCCATGAGTTTCCTCACAGAACTGGAAAAAACCACCTTAAACTTCATATGGAACCAAAAGAGAGCCCGCATAGCCAAGTCGATTCTAAGCAAAAAGAACAAAGCAGGAGGTATCACACTACCTGACTTCAAACTATACTACAAGGCTACAGTAATCAAAACAGCATGGTACTGGTACCAAAACGGAGATATAGACCAATGGAACAGAACAGAGGCCTTGGAGGCAACATCACACATCTGCAACCATCTGATCTTTGACAAACCTGACAAAAACAAGCAATGGGGAAAGGAGTCCCTGTTTAATAAAGGGTGTTGAGAAAACTGGCTAGCCATGTGCAGAAAGCAGAAACTGGACCCCTTCCTGACACCTTACACTAAAATTAATTCCAGATGGATTAAAGACTTAGACATAAGACCTAACACCATAAAAACCCTAGAAGAAAACGTAGGCAAAACCATTCAGGACATAGGCATAGGCAAGGACTTCATGACTAAAACACCAAAAGCATTGACAACAAAAGCTTGTCAATAAAAAAATAGACAAATTGGATCTAATTAAACTCCAGAGCTTAT